>JAIPMN010009369.1:0-30150 GCA_020650975.1 Apostichopus californicus | reverse complement strand
TGTATTATAAAGTTGCTTTATATTGCATAATACAGTGTAATAACAATACCCACAATGAAAACAAAATACCTAAAAAAAAACATGTTTTACAAAGACAAATGGAGGTCGATTGTTCCGTACATCTTCAGCTTCTTTTATTTTCCTGGAAAGTAAAAAAAGAGAAATATAATCAGAAGGAGGCAGCTCTCAAAGAAATGTGATTTAGTTTTTCTTAAAACAAAATAAAATAAAACTGTTAGCAAACTGCTTATCCACTAGAGAGCCTGTGTAGGAAAATGTGTAAAAGTTGGTTGGCCTGACGTTTCGATCCTAGCAGGATCTTCTTCAAAGGCTAAATGACAAATAACAGTAACAGGAGGTCCCTACTGTTACTTGTCATTTAGCCTTTGAAGAAGATCCTGCTAGGATCGAAACGTCAGGCCAACTTACTAGTTTACACATTAGTTGTTCATAAACAACAAATCAATTCTTTCATACAATGGAAGGATTCAGAAAAAAAGTAGAAGCAACAAAACAAAAAACAGAAACAAATTTAGACAGATCTATGTTGGCAAATGTGAAAGGAATTTACAAGGCAGAGAGAGAGAGAGAGGTGGACAGAGTGGCATCATATACTATAAATATTTGCGGGCTGCCATTGACGAGAAATTGAACAGGAATTAAGTTGATGACATTGAAAGAGGTTTAAAGGAAGATTTTACTGTTTTTTCGTAAGCTAAAAATTATTTTACTAGCCATTTATAAGAGTTCTATTATCTGCAATGCTTGTTTATTGGTCGTTTTACACTTTTGGGTAAGAAACAGCAAACTTGAGGATAAAGGGGACTAAATATCATTAAACAATGGAAGTCAGCAGATTCAGTCCACAAAAGTGGTGTAAATGCCAAGTTGCGGCCATTTTGACAGGACTCCTGGTCATTCTCTGCACGAATACATTATTCCTTACAGGGTTAGACTGCAGGCATCAGTGATAAACACAAGCTAATATTCTTATTTTTTCTTAACTTCTGCTATTAGTTTTCAAATTTTGATATGAGGTTTTTAGATTTTATTACGTAGTCCTAGATTGGTTTGTGTTTTATGTTTAGCATTATTGTTTATAGTTGTTTTGTTTTTATGATTATTTCATCTGTACCAATTTCATATGTGAACTTTTTTTACCTTAACCATGCAGTTTATGGCTTTGGGATTATAATGAAATACTACTGAAGTTATTTCTGAGCAGAAAGCAGAATGTTTTTTCAGGTTGTGCAATCTGTAGGATGTTTTTCATCTTCTTTCTTATCCAACCCAACAACCTCCATTTTTGCAGAGTGTGCACCCCGGTGAAGGTATTTCTTGGGAGGGGTATGCTTAACTAATCAGTAAATACATTGCTCCAACAATGGATCCATAAAGGAAAACATTGAAAAAATATCCCAGAGTTATTTTGAAGGGTTTCTTAAATGACTTACCGGTCAGCCTGACAGCTACAGCAGCGATCAATGCTGCCCCCTTTCCGCTACCATCTTCAGACAGCATGTACTTGACACGCGCCTCTGGAACCAGTTCCCTGGTGAAGGTGTCCATCAATGGGTGGAACCGTGGGTGGTACTTGTAAAGTGATCCGTCCACTCCTATGGTCAGTGTCTTTCTACCCATCTTCTTTATCACTGCGGCCAATCCTGCCGTGACCAGCTTTGCAGCCCGAGTCGAAACCGCGCTGCATATAGCCCGTACGACTGTCACGTCTTCCATCGTGTCGCGACAGTTGAGTTGCCGGAGAATTTCTCGACAGACGAGCCCGTCAGTGCTGACATCTCTGTGTAATTAATAATAAAGCATAATTAAGATGCTGGGAATCTTTGTCCTTTGTTTTACTTGCTTTTTTCCCACCGCCTTACCCTTTTTCTCTTTCTTGTTCTTCTCCCATGCGCCCTCCCCTCCCCAAATCTTCATTTTTCCTTTTTGAGGTCTAATGGCGAATATTGGCTTGATACCAGACAGCAACATACTTGGATGCTTTCACTTCATACAACGCAAATTTTACCAAACACAATTATTTCATCCAATGCCAGAGGAATAATTACCACAAAAAAAAATGCCATTAACTTTGATTAAATGTTTCAAAAACTTGTTGATGCGATTTTCCAAATGACTAATGCAGTAACAAGTATTTTTTTTTTTTGTGAATACATTCCTAAACATATCTGCAAATTTTTTTTACATTCAGTATCAGCAGCATCTTTAAAGATTGGTAACTATGCCAATATCACCTAATTCTCTTGCTCAGAAAGTGGAACATGTCGAGCTTAGGGACAAATAATAATAATAATTGGCCCTGAGAGCACTTAATTTATGGCGTTAAGCAGCTACAGGTGCATGTGATAGACACCGAATGGCTCATAACTTACAGTAAACTTCACATAGGATAGCTTACCACTTCACGGTTTTAACTCATTTTGGATCTGTTACAATTTGGAAGACCATTTCAGATGGAAGACTGTGGACTTTTCCGGAATGAAAATTCCCACCTTACTTTGGCAGAGCAAGGGTCTGCTGGGTTTCATTGCTTACAGTACCATCGCCTCCTTCTACCTGACCACAGCACTAGTTATAAAGGTACATATTTTGGTACCACCATTCCCCGAGCCAGTCAATGTTGGATGATATACCCACCACACTTTTGGCCTGCCAGGATCCAACCTACGACCTCCCAGATGCCAGGCCTCATTGCTTTGTTCTACTACCCCTGCATTTACAACTTCAACCATATCACTGGTACCAACCGCGGTGGTCATTAGAGAATGCACGGTGAAATATGATGAACTATTCTTCTCTGAGTTGATAAAAGATTTCTGTGAAATGAAATACTTCACACTGTACTTACTTTTCGATATCTGTAAGGAATTTACTTTCAAAGGCCCAAGGTTTTTGAAGCTCTGCTGAAACAACGCCATTAAACAACAACTTCTCCTTTGCTAGTTTCAAGATTGCTTGACGAGATATTTCACCTAAGTACATTCCCGAGATCATCTTTTCATATCTGTCAAGTAAAGTAAAGTAAAGAAGTAAAAACAGAGGCCACCTCCTCTTAACAACTTGTTAAAATAGAAAAATTTACTAGACAGAATCACACTGGTTTTTGTATTTTATTTTCTATTTTTAATTCTTTGATTGATTTATTTATCTTTGACAGACCCATCATCACTGAATTGAAGTCTTGCATCCAATCATGTGCGCATTTTACATACATGTCTTATCAGAGTGACAGAAATTTCATACCAAACGCAAACTACTGCTTTTGCAAGGATATTTCAAGGAAGTTTCATATAACAAAACTGCTGGGACATTTTCTGCACCTTTAGGTCAATTACTTCCTTATTTCACTTTATATGACAAACCTTTGATATATTATGATCTTATCATTTGTGAATACATTTGGCAACAGCAAAGATTGGAAGAATGTCACCGATGCAATTCAACAGTAAATGTTCTTGTTTTCCTTTGTAACACTGAAACCATTTATTCAAAGAGGTAATGTTTTTTTTGGAAATTCAACAAACATGTTTGACTTCTAAATACATGGAGCATGAACAGCTAAGTAAATATATTCTTAATGTATCGCAATTCAAAGGCTAAACCAATAAAGAAGATTATAACAGGAAAGTATTAAGCTTCTTGAAGAGATATTCGCTATGACGATATCATAGACCACCTACTGTAATTCACTTCCTGGAGAACGGGAGGGTATAGATTCTGAAGGAGGAAGGGATTGGGAGCTCCTTGCTAAAACGTTACCAATTAAGTGGGTTTGGGTAGACAAAGAAAGTGCATTAGTAGACTGAAGACAGGTAAGCAAGGAGTAAAGTAACATATGACTATCAACTGAAGGTTATATTCCATCAACCATACCTCAAGTTAAGGACAAGTAAATTGAGATGGGATTTCCCTAAAGGGTGTCAAGACTTGCGCACAAAGAAACGTCTCATGCTGGTAATCTGACCTAGTTTAGAATGAGGTGTAACAGAAGTGTTAGACACCACCATCGATCTCAGAAACTACACACACACAGCTTGCTACCGTCGGTAATTAGACACTAGTGCACAGTCAGTACATGCAGCTACGGTCAGTATCCACAACACAGTGTACATAGCAGCGAGGCACATCTCAGGTCTAGGTAAAAAGATAACAAGGTTTCACCTTTCATTACTGTCTGCATTTTGTAGCGAAACGAACAAAACGTCACTTACAAGCAACGGAAAGTTAACTTTTTCAGATGGTCACACGCAGTTTGGGGCGAGTCTTTAATGCCTTTAAGTCACCAGTACATCAGTACTAATTAAATTGTCTGCCAACCTAATATCACCTTAACGGGATCACAGCATAGCCGCAAGAGAAACAAAGGGATGCTACCACAACAAACCCAAGAAAACAACAAAAACAACAACAACTTACAGCTGTTTTCCCTGATTTACAGTGATCTTATCAAGTTCTCTATCAAAGTCAGTTCGGATATCTTCAATTGACCCATCGTCACCAAAGGCTCCCCACTCCATGTTTATGATGGTCTGTTTTGGCTCCCCTTTGTCCCCATTCCACAATTCCACTTCATCCAGTGTTTCCATGTAACAGGCGTTGGTCCCGGTTCCTGCGACGATAATGAATAATCACTCAATTTGACGAATAGAAGTTGCTTCATGATTTAACGATGCATGGATCATTCAAATTTCTAATTTTAAAACAAAAACAAAAACTGTCTGCACTATTTGAATGATTTTGTCACATGGAAATTTTCAGACTAGAAATAGCATGGATGACTCAAAATCTGATACTAAAAACAAAATATTTCTTTCTTTTGAGCCGCTATTTGATTGAGATTGTCATTACATGGAAATTCTAAGACTAGAAATATGTTTCTCTTTTCAGAATGCTTTGGGCATCGAACAAATGACTTCAAACACTTGACTATGTTCTTTAAATTCAATAAGAAAGGTAATTTGTTAAAGCAACTGTTCAGATTTAACAAATATGATATTTTGGGGAATACTATGGCACATCAATGCATAGTACTTTCTGGATCATTCTGTTCTTTACTTATAAACAGTTGTAAACGAACAGTTCATGATGAATAACCATTAGCGGTTAAAATATGAGATCAATCTCGTCTCGAACTAACCCTACATTCACTGCATCTATTTCGCAGAATTAAAACTGTGTTTGCATAATATCATATAATGCAATTTCCACAAACAGACCCAAGCAATGAGACAAGAAACACGTCGTCTCTGAATGGAAGCAAATACTGCACAGATTACTACAGTACAATGGGTAGCATGAAATGAAGTACATTTCATAGCATTTACCCAATGGACTGACTACACACAGCCTACAGCAGACTTTATGATGTAGCTAAAACTGGCATGCCTATGGTACATGCTTTACCATCCAAACTTATGAGAATTTTCATTTTTCATTTCATTTCATTTATTTTTGTTCTATCACAACATAGGTGTGACATATAACATAGAAGGAGATAAGAAACAAAACTTGTGAAAGGAAGTGTACTAAAAAACCCTATAGGGCTTGTTGGGCAGTGACACTCCCTGAAAAATACAGAACTTTACAATTAGAGAAGAGAACCAAAAACACAAACAGAACAACCCTTCCTCTTCCTGCCCTCACCTACACCCCCCCCCCCCAGGGGGTAGAAATCACAAAACTTGGGAAGTCTCAAAATTATGAAATGAGCAAGTGTATTGAATTGATACACCCAGTAATTTTTACTTGATAGTAATTTTATCTTTTGTCTTATCTTTGGAAATCTTCAAAATGTCAGTACTTCCAGGCCTACTTCAAAATTGTTATCAACTCTGACAGAAACATTTGGGAGAAAATATAAAACAACAACTATATATACTATTTTGGTAGTTTTAGGTTCAATTGATTTCATTAGTCATGGCTGACTTCCATACAACTTTCATGTACCAATGAAATGATGCGCCCAGCAAGTTTTATTAGATAGTAATTTTTATCTTTTGTCTAAATTACAGCAAATCTTCAATAGTTCAATATACCCAGGGCTACTTGTTATTCAGACTATATGTTTATGTATGAATATGTATATGTATGAATATGTATGTTAGAAACTTGAAAGTTGTCAAAGTACTTACCAATGATCAAACCTACGTAGCAATTACTGTCAGCATGTGCACAAGACATCAGCGTTCCCGTAGTATCATTTACCACTGCAATTATATCCAAATTGACATTCTATCGAAACAAAACAGAACAAACAAAAACTGTATAGAGCGTGATTTTTTTGGTGGGGGGGGGCAGTTAAATTGATATATTAATTGCAACATTACAAGAAATTATCACCAAACTGTAAATCCATATTCAGATTGGTGTGCAGTTGCTCTCTGTTCCTTTGTCCATAAAAGTATATCTATGAAGAGGAAAGGGGGGTGGGTGGGTGGGAGGGGTGGGTAGGTAGGTGGATGGGAGGGGACAGAGTATACAGTTAAAAACCAAAACAATTTGACCAGTCATGTAACTGCTAAGTTCTTGTGCTAATATTAGAAAGGTAAGCCCTTTTTCTTGGAAATCTATGTTATAAGGTTGTTAGGTTTAAACCATATTGACCTTTGACTTGCACCGAACAAAGTAAAAACATTCTGCACATTCTAACCCAATATCCACGACACTGTGAGAAACATTCATCTTAGGACATGAAGCTATTCAGGATTGTCATATTTTGACCTCTGTTGACCTCAAATGATCTTTCATTCCAACCAGAGCAAGTAGGGTCCTTATAGTCATCGTAGGAGGAGACGAGAGAATAGTATGGGACATAGTGACCATATTTGAAATATAAAGTTTACGGACGTACACATTGACACATACTTAACAGTACAGATTATTGCCCTGCTTACCTCAAGTAACCAAGTAATGAGCTAGAAGCTAATCTCTTCTAAGCTAAGTTTAATTAAAAAAAAAAAAGAGTTGCTGATAATATAACATTTAATATTTTGTGAAACAGGAGTTTAATACAGTTCCTTATAACTTCAGATGGAGCTAGTCAGAGGAGTAACCACCATTTTTGTACTTGCTGATGAAGGGGGGGGGGGGGTGGTCAACTTAGACCTTATGTTGATCATGGGAGGGCAATCTCTCCTTTGAGGAATTTCGTTAACATGGAGGGTACCTTGATACAAAATGGTGCTACACATTGCAATGTTTGAAACAATGTTGAAGGATTTTCAACCCTTTAGGTTGTTAATGTATATTTTGTACATTAGAATTTGTTGTAATACAGTCTGATGGCACACGTGGTGGTTTCCCAACTAAAAGATAACTCTCTTTTTTTCTGCTTTTTTTTCCCTTTTCTTTTGACTCTCCTTAAATCTCTGAACCTCTTTGTATTTAAAATCCTTGAACCCTTGAAAGCTGTCCTCCTTCCCCTGCTTCAGAAATGTAGGGACAATGCAAATAAGCACTGACTGCCACATAAGCAGCTTCCCAGGTGTCCATGTACTATTGTTCAGGTTATCCATAGCCCCTGGGATCAGCATTGTGTTTTTTTTCAATTCCTGTTTTTTTTTTAATTCCTGTTTTGTTATTTTCTTTGCTTCTTTTCTTTGATGAGAAGCAGACATGCTGAACCGCCCCAACCATCCATCCATAGCCCCTGGAATAAGCGATTGTGTTTTTCCAATTCCTGGTTTTTTGTTCTCTTTACTTTGTTTCTTTGATGAGAAACAGGAATGCAGAACAGTGGGTCTTTGATCTATGATTACAGTAGATAACCATCGTATGGCATGCACACAGATATGGCATGGCACACAGATGGCACACATGGCACACAGATGGCACACAGATATGGCATGCACACAGTTGTATAATGATTTAATTAATACACAGGTACATAACTTATTCCTATAGACAAGGGTAGACAATTTTGAGAAAAAACCCCTCAAAAAACACATACTATAAGGCAACAGTGCACAAGAGGCAAATGTTGTGTTATGCATCTGAAATGCTTGCTATATCAATGTCTTTACCTAGACATATGGAATGACATTACTGGTACAAGTACTGCTTGAAACTTCAGATGAAAGTCCTATCAATTAAAATATCAAAGCAATCTAAACCCCACCCTTCCTGGTCCCTTGGATGGCATCATTTTGAAGTGGAATGATGACTTGCGGAAGGGGAAGGGAATGCTACACACATGTCAAACAAACAAAGAACTAAAATAGATGGAGAGATATCTGATTTGCAGCAGTTTTGATGTTAAAGCGTCATTTGAAGGAGCTATAAATACTTGGCTCGCTGTATAATCTCACTTTAGTACAACGCTGTCCGTTTCAGTTGATGTTTCCGATTTCAATGTCTTTGATTATCTGATTGCAAGAGACACTTTGCATAGGAAAGATGTTGTCATATGTGTATGACATAAAATATGCTAGAAAGAGTTAAATAGCTCATAATTATAAACTTACACAGCACCAATGGACTGACAGTTCAGCTAGTAGAATGCAGGATTTGTAATTCTGACGATGTGTAACTCTGACGATTTGTAATTCTGACGATTTATAATTTTGATGGAACTGATTCATTCCCGGTATCTAATATTTTCTTCGCTCATTAAAAATGTTCTGTTTATCATTCAGTGTTCAACCTTGCTCAGTTGCATATATATTCATACACTAGTATAGTGCCAAGAGATACATGGAATTTGTTGTACATTCACCTAGCTACAAGGATCAAGGCCTTCTCTTTATAATGAAAGTACATTATCATTTGGGTGATTGAGCAGTATCAGCCTAAATAAATCTTCTTTTCTGTTTCCCATCCAAAGAATATTTCTACTGGTACACAACCAGATACTACCGTATTTGATAAGGGACTACTATTATTTCTTAATAAACAAAACTGTGGAAATGTTGTGCTTCATTCTTGCAAAATTTTTAATTTCGTTCGTCTCATCAATTATGGATATTTTTGGCTTTCAATAGGACGACTGTAACAGGCTATACTATGTATGATGGTATATGGTTCATGTGCAAAAGTAGGCGGCATTTATGTTATTGTAAGAGATAACGATGATGACAATAGTGCAGATTTTGCTCGCTGGTATAGTTCTATCAATTTAGTTAATTGATTTGGAATGAAAGAGAGAATAGGCAAAATAAATGCATTTAATTCCTCGGAACTGAAGATTTCACCCGCCTTTCTTTAAGAGGGATTCAGAGAGGGACGTGTGTGCTACATCTGGGTGGTATAGCCAATCCAATGCAATCCCACCCAACGTGAAGTGCTCAAGGATGTGAAATGTTAGACACAAGAATACAACAAATCTGATGTTTTCAGTAAGCTCAGCACGTTGAACGTTTCGATGAAAATAAAACAACCCTAACATATTCATAGTCACATATCATCTCCACTGGTGACATTACTTACCCTACGTTTGCAAGCTTCTGACAGAAGCTTGGCGACATCTTGATCGACAACACCAGTGGCTGAAAACCCTTTGGTCCAAGTCACAAGAGAAGCTGTAGGTGGAGAAATATATATGCAACTGGATTAACTCAAAATGTGATAATCCCTTTCATCAAAGTTTATCACTAAAGATCAGCTCTGCTGCTATAACGTTATTCAGAGCGTAGGATATTGAGGGAATATTTATAAAAAGTGTCTAAAGTGAATGTCGAATATCAACAGAATTGATTAATTATCTCTGATAACTATCTTATTGTTTACTCCGGTAGTAGAGCAAAATTGGCCCATCCGAACCCACTCTCCCTCTCGTGGAAGGCAAACAGCCCCAAAAGTTACAATGACAATATATAAACAAAGTCTCCTTTTTAAAAGCTACTTCAATTCACTTCCAGGACAATCCTCAAACACATAGAGTGTCTTAAAAATATCAGTCAACTTTGAAATATCAAAAGGAATGCTGTAGGTTGCTTCATTATTTATAATCTGACTCAAGTATGTTCATATAAGTTCTTGAAACATTTATGTGAAGTAAAGCTTCCTGTTTTAGGTTTCTATCAAGACTGCATGGGAATACGAGGCTATTGATGCTTATGAATTATGAAGAGAGTAGACTACTAGGTTTCTGGCTCTAATATTGAGATTCTTACTGCAGTAATTGGGAATGACTCATGTCTCAAGTCACCCACCACTGCAAAGAATGAGTGATGGAGGGAGTACCATGAGTCCTTCTCTGATGGACCTATACATACCCCCAACCATCCCCCCACTCTCTCAAATGAGGGGTTTTAATACTGGAAATGTAGTATATCCATACAAACATACATATGTACACACTTACACCAAAACTTCAAAAGGGAAAGAGCAAATAGCAAGTAACTTTGACTTATGCATGCTCATAGGACATTTACACAAAACAGATTCCATGACACTTCCCCTCCTTATAGTCAATCCATCCATCAGTTTCTGTCTTCCCATCCCTCCTGCCTCTAGCCCTTCCTTCACCCACTCTCCCACTGCCTCTTCCCTCCCCAATATCCTTCCCTCCCCTCCCCATCCTTTCTCACTCCTTCCCAATCTCAAAGATATGTTCTCATCTGGAATGCTTCATGTCCTAGTTGTTAGAAGTGAGTATACATTCAATAGTCTAACTGCAAACCTGATTTGAAAACAGATCCATTTAAACAACTTTTCTGTGTTTACCTCAACTACACACAAAGATATCTGTAAACCTTTATCACACTTTAGAGATGATTTGCACATGAATCAATACCTCCTGATAGAAACCCAATTCATAGCGTCTGTGAATAGCTAAACAGTTTGAAGATAACAGTGTTGTTTGCAAAAGACAGTTAAAAGATTATGGTATTTCTGCCTGTCAAAACAAATACTAGTTTATATAATATTTATGGACCTTTGAAATGATAGAACATGACAACAGAAAACATTACAAGTAACATTTGTACATAAAAAGCAGAAAATGAAATTTTGCAGACATATAACTTTTTAAAGTAAGGTGTACATAGTTTCATGAAATTATGTACCTGGCAACACCAGAATGAGTGACATCAAGAAAGCTGATTTGCATACCTGAGTTCAATCCATTCTGCCTGCATGGAAATGAAAACGTAAACCCCAGAGGGAGATCTTTGCCTTCCAGTCCTTGTTCCTTTTTGAATTCTGCTAGACAATCTGCTATGTAATTAAATAGCTAGATAAAGAACAAAATAAAAAGGAAAAAGGAAAAAGGAAAGGAAAGGAAATGAAAAATTTGAATGACACTTCTAACAGTGAGAATGAGGTTAGGATTGTTCCTTGATTTATATATATACAGACAGTGGCTGGTCACTAAGGGTGTATATTGCCAAAAAAGGTTACCATGTAACTCTAGACACAGTAAAGCAAAAGTGCTGTGAGGAAGCAGGTAAGGTGGCATACTCCCATTAGAGTCTATATCCATCCGCCCGATTGTTCTCCTTCAGAAAAAAGTGCCAAAAAGCAGCAGGAGAACATCTTTTTTGACCTGTTATCAATCATTATCTAGTTTTTTGTGGCATTGCATGTTAAAGAGCATGAATGGAAGTACATGTGGTGAAAAAATTGGGTCAATTGAGGCAATTTTAGACCCCCTTTAGGCTTCCCAGGAGTAGCGTACACAATTGTTTACTACTGAGTGAAGAGGTTTTACAAGTGGCGAAAAATTCCGGCTCTGATAGCAAAAAATCTGCACCGTCATGATACGGAAAATTGATGGTGCCGTGAAAGGCCAACTTGTCAGCTATCCGGTGATGGGTAGCGTTTAGATAGTGAGAACTTCTATCTAGACTTAAAGACCACATTACTTTTGTGATTTAGTGTGTAAGTCAATGGGGCTTTGAATGGGCATATGCTACCATAAGTGGATAACTGAATCCTATACAAAGGGTAAAATTGTTAGATGAGACTTAAGATACAGTAGTTAAGCCTATTCAAAATAGAATCCTTTTCATTAGTTGTTTGCACTCCTTGCTAGGTTAGGTTTATCCTATTGTAGTTCACACTAAAAGAGCCACATTACCAGATGTTGTGTATATTGTTGTGAAGGACATGTTCTATAACTCATGCTATTTAATACAGTCCTGTTGAAGAAAGCTTGAAAGTACTTGAAAGCAAAAAAGGGAATGGTGCAGCAGGATATAACAACTTTGAGGGAAGAATTCATTCAATTTTGTTAATGAATTATCTTGAATCCTTCACAGGAGGATGAGCAAACACACTAAATCAAATAGCCATATATTGTTCCCTCCCTCCATTGCAATATTCAGTGTCCTTGTACAATCCAGGGGTAATCGAAAGATCCTAAACCAGTATCCTTGATTAGTTATGACATTTTCCAAAACAACAGTGCACAAAGTTATATTTCTTTTTTTTCCCCTCCAACTGCCAAACACTACATAAACACTATTCTGAGGTACAAGTATGTTATGGATGCAGATGGTGATATAGGATTCACTGTTTCAGAATTGACAAAAAGTGTCCATGAAATCCACCAAAACAAAACCAAGATGGCCTGGTCCTGACACCTACATGAACAAATGTCCGTGGATGTTGGATCAATATCTCAACATATGGTAATTTATAGTAGTTATGCACAGTTGCATTGTAAATTGCCAACAACACTTTAAAAATGCTCTGTTATCTCTTCAAAAGTATCACATAATTATAAACAAGCCACTGTTAATGAGTTATTACCGGAAAGCAAGTGGTTTGTGTAACATGTATACCTAAATCCTCACTTGATACAAACTGAATAGAATCATTTCTAAGAAAATGAACAAAAAAATAATGAGTTTGAACTTTAAATAAAGGAAAACAAAATCAGTTGTTTAAAGTCTGATAAATAAATATTTAGAAATCTTGCAAAATCAGCAAAATTTTAAATTAGTGAATTATAATTCTTTTATGGCCTCTCACAAAATGGGGGTTTACAATGGTTAGAGTATGACAAAGCAAATAATACAGATTACAATACTGCAGCAAGTGTATTGTTTTGTTACATTGAAATTGCATGGACACAAGACCTAATAAACAACTCGGTGGTAAGATTTGCATAATTATGTCTTGTGACAAAGTGTTCCCATATAGATCCAATTGTGTAAAAAAGTTCACACGCAGAAGATGCACTGTGAAGCCATTCGACACGTTCTGTTCATTACCGAATTGAGCTAACAAATCAATACCGAACCACCACCCCATTAAACTTTTGTTTGCAGAGAATGAACCCTACATGACCTTATTTAATTCATTCAAAATATCTTGAAAACCCTTCCACTTCCCCTCAAATCAACAAACATCACAGACAAATGGGTCACCTACTGTATAACTCCTGTAATCCCAGCTTCCCCAGTAAACATCTTATTATTCTAGACTCACATTGTCTCCAGTACCCGTCATGATTTCAGTGGCTATTTTGTAGACTTTTGATTTCATCTCAACGTTGCCGTCTCTCAGCTTCACCAGGAGGACTCTGAAATTACTTCCGCCGAGGTCGAGTGCAAAAAAGTCTCCATTTTCTAAGAAAGGAACAGCAGACATGAAAACGTGAGAAGAGAGGATGACGTGCCTTGCGGATGACAGTGTCCTATCATCCCTCTGAGGACAGAAGACATAACCTTTGGTCATTTGTAATGACATGTAAATGAAGAGACAGGTTAGCTGCAAGGAGCAGAGTAAATAGACTACTTTTCCTTTATTTTCAACATTTTTGACCTGTCTATCCTTCAGTCCATTAATAATCGATTTTCAATCTAAATTGCCGAAGAATTATCCTGCTCGAATTGCAATGTGTCAAACCGTATAACTTTTAAAATATTTCCGTACGTGGGGGATTCTCCAGAAGATTGACACAATTTGTCAACGCTCCCCCAAAAACGAAAAAATAATTGTATAATCACAAGCGATAATTTTCCGGAACACTACGTTTAGTAACTTCCGAGTGGTAGATACAGAAGGAGGAATTAGTGGGCGTTGCCCAGAGAGCGAGGGCGCAGTGCTGAAACGTTTTCCAAATGTGTAGTTAGGTAGATAGGAAAGTGCAATTGTGGAGTGAGAGACAAGTAAGAGAGGAGCGAAATAAATCTCCCTTCTCCCACCTTAAAATCTTATCTCTCTTTCATCAGCAGAGAGAGTAAGTTACTCAAAATCACCTGAGCCATCAGGTAAAGACCTGACGTATGTCGGAAACATCTTGACTACGGCTGCTTTGTTGGACGCTGCCCCCAATCCCTTGACCATGTCGCTATGCATCCTGCCTTGGATGTTTCGTAACGCATCCAGGTTAAGATGCAGAGCATCTAGTACGCTATCTACCTACAAATTCAACGAAACCAGGAAAAAATTCATGAAAAATTAGCAGAGGAATTTGTGATAACTTGGGCAGAGATAAGTGAAAAGGTCATGTGTATGAAAGATAGAAAGAATTGAAATGGTACCAAACAGAACGTATTGATGATTTTACATCTGTTCGGATTGGTGGAGAAATACACACGTGTTGGTTTGCATGCCATAATTCTCAAGCCAGGACGATATGAACTCATATAAAAAATAGTGACTGCATGGATAGCCAACGGCATAGGAGGCGGGGGAGGGGGGGGCTGCAGCTCCCCCAACCAAATATTTTTGTGAAAATTTGGGCATGATGATAAGAATTTTTCTGGCACCTACTGAAAGAAAATAATTTGCAATGTGTTTTTCAATGGTTAAACTTATATTTTTATTATCATTATTATTGTAAAGACTTCCCCAATGATTCTAACCAATATGGAAGGGTTATAACAGGGCAAACGATTGTATGTTATTGGCATGCGATGTAATAACTGATGCATGCCTATATTATATGCACATTAAGACGTTGAACGCCCACGGAGCGCGAAAACTTTTGGTTATATTTTTCTGGCAAGTCTTTACAGCCCCCCCCCCCCCCAAATCAATTGGGCTCCTATGCCTATGCACGGATAACCTACAGAATTTATCCTGTATTCGTTCTTACACTTCCCCAGTCTCTCCCTAGTTTATAAACAGCCATATTCCTTGACTACATGTCAGGGAATCATTTAGTGTGAAACCTTTTTGCATAGCACTTTTGAATGGGATGAACTTTGCTTCTTATAAAACACTATTATGGTTCTGTATACATAAACTGCTATGAATCTTTGCACTTGTATAAACAATCTGCCCATCTTGCTTAGCATTTTGTAATGCGATACCTGATAAGCTATTCACAGCATGTGCTGTGCATCAGACCTCCAGAATAAATAATAGTGGTGACTTGCAAACGATTGCCTCCCGAGCTTTCATGAAGTAGGTTTAGATAAGTACTGTGACTCCCATCTATCACATATGTGCCGTTGGAGACATACAACACATTACAGATGTCGAGGGGGAACCTCAAAAACACAAGTTTAAACAGTATGGAAATTACTAAACTAAGGGTTACAGTCATGTCCTTCAAGTTTTTGGCCATTTTTTTCCCCAGCTTTTGACCATCCATGCTCTTGTTATATTATCACAGCATACCATAACTTTATGTTACCGTGAGACTACTGGTCGTATCTAGGCAGGTTTTTCGACTCCAGTGTTGGTTTACAAATCTGTGACCCAGCAAACATTGAGGACCTTGCTTTCAAACCCAAATCCTTTTACAGGCAGTAACAAACAACTGTGGGCAACTAATTAGTAAATTAACTACTGTACTGAGCAGTTGTTCATGAAGAGCAGTGAAAGATTTAAAAGACATTTTTTGTCATTGTCATGGCAATGAAAAATTGATAGCTCTTCACAAACCTGCTGGATCCACTTATAGCGAGGTATGTGATGAACATCACAGTGTCATTAACTTGAAATTTGTTTTATGACAAAAACATGTACCACTCATAGAGTCACAAGAACCCAAAAGCTTGACGCTTTGATGTTTTGTCCCTTTCCAAGCATTTTTGCGGACAATGCTGTTTTACCATAAGATGGGCAAAAGTACAAATATGAATGAAAAGTAAAATACTTGTAGAATCATGAACATTTCAATTTCGCAAATTTTCACTAACCCCTACACGAACCATCTTGCCTTGCTTTGTTGGAAAACAAGAAACTCGTTTTCGAGTGAGTGTGAAGATGGAAATGTGTGACTTTGCAAAGCGAGCGGCACAATATATATCTACAATGAAATATAACTTAGTATTAAACTATATATCCAATATCGTCACGGTGACCATTCAACATATCTGGATACAAACCATATAAAACCCTTTAATGCACCTGACCCTACTCCTACTCCCATCCCCACCCTCCCCACTCCCTGTCTTTCCCTTCAATTTCGAGTTTGTCAGGCATATGACAGACATAACTGTATGCCAAGACGACTTTCTATACAACATCCCATGTAATTACAGAACCTATAGGTACGCCTATAAAGACATACACAAGGTTATATCACACTGTGCAATCTTTATAGATCAATCTAATTGGATTAATGATCAACCACTAGACAGTGGGCTTATCACCTTTTACTGTTTATTTCGAGAAGATAACTAAATTACCTTGGATTGATGGGTAGTGATGGGGAGGACCTAAAGGTAAATATTAATACCCTGGTTGAAAACAATGTATGGCTATAGCAATGGCAACAAACTCCACATAGATACTGCATACAGTACCTTGGTCTCCATAAGAATTGTGTCGATAGCAACGGTTCCAGTGATTGGCATAGTAGGCTAGCAATGTTATTTTGTACAGTACAGTATGTGAGAGTTCTAGGCATTCACTAACTACTAACTAAATGCAGTACTAGAAATTTTCACAATATATATCATAGACAACTAGAAACAGACCAGTGCAATTAATGGATATGTCAATTTTTAGGACTGTTTATTATAAAGTGGGAAAATTGGTTTGGGAGAGAATGGCCCTGCCTCAAGACCTAACATTTGAATATATTTTAAAGCAGATATTTGTATCTGATGTGAATTGTCCGTAAGTGTTAACAAACCTTTAATACACCATGTACTACTTGAACGTATTAAAATTGCAAACAGTTGAAAACACCTTCCTACAATAATTTTCTATTAACAAACAAATGCTAATGGTATTTATAATGAATCCATATGATCCTAAAAACTTTGTCGCCAGACATTTACTTTCATGTTAGGTTTGAATCGCATCCATAACATTTTTGACCATCTCTTCATAAATTTTAATGAACAATGTGCTCTTCGAGCTAAGATAGTGCTCTGCATTTGTTTTGGATTTAAGTACAGAAGTCTAGAAACCTGTGTCCAACGCTTTCCAAAATCAATGCAAAATGCTGCTGTGATATTGAAGATAGTAAGTGTAGTCCTGTCATATGTGGTTTAATATTCACTAGCATTATTTATATCTACTGCACATTTATGGTTATTTTGAATCTAGGAATGAATAAAATGTATTATAACAGCAATGGGAACACTACACCAGTTGATGTAAATTCAAGAATGATATTTCCCTATGGTGCCACAATAGCTTTACGATGTTCCTAGTAGAACCTTTTGCCTCTGGAAACAGACTTCATGTCCCCATTCCAACTTTCCAATTTTTTTATTTTATTTGCACTTCCCTTGTACTTTCTGGATCAATATTGGGAATTAAACTCTTATGTCCATTTATGAAATAACCTGTACAAGTTTCCAATGACCAACATGCACTATTTCACAGGACTACAGTTTATGTAATTACAAAATTTTGAGTTGCATATAAACTGTTCTGTACATATAGTTTGAGTAAGCAACTTTTGGGCCCTGTTGGAGCCATAGAATAGTTAGAACCTTGGTAGCCCATCAGCATATTATTATAAATGTTTTAGTTTTAAACCACAAGCACTCAACACGCCTTTCACAAAAAAAAAAAAAAAAAAATACTACACATAGTTCATGCTTATATATTTCTTCTTTCCTTTTTACATAGCTTCGATTTTATTTGTTGTTTTGCATTTGACCTGCCCTAAACAAACACTTTGCATGCAACACTGATTACACTAGCACTACACTACAGTCTACCATGGTATCTGAACTGGTTAAAATATTTCCTGTCATGGTTTATCTACACTTAGTAGGTAGTAGGTACTGTAACTACTGTACACATGGCAGATAGAGTTACACTTACAGTGGTACTGCAATGCATGCCCTGCATGTACACTAAATGTACAACACTACTGATATACAGCCAAAAAAATTATAGCAGGACATTATTTCCTTCCTTGATTTAATGGTATTTTCCATGTGTGATGTGTGTACAGTAACCATAGGGGTATTATATGTGTTATTAAACTACTGTACTATGGGTAATACATGTATCCATGTTCAGGAATTAAGGGACATTTAGTTACTACTGACATCAATTAAATTTTAACCTGTGCTTTATATATATACTACTGCATATTGTGTTCCATGCAAAGATGCAAAGATGAAGTGGGCACAAATGATATTACAATATTATACACTTTATACCACATACCATTTGGTACCCAGAAATATAGAGGACCAGGTTAAATACATCACGATTGACCTCAAGCAGGCGTGACAGTGATGTACTGTATATGGATTTTTAAAGGAACCTTTGTAACATGGGTGAGCTAGTTAATCTTGTAGGCAACGGTCAAAACGTTTGCACCCAATCCAAGGTACTCCTCCTTACATGTCAACTCTTCAACTATTATAATATATTGAAATAGATATCACACTCAATTGTAGCCTGCGGTTTTACAAACTACCCAAATTTCTTATTTTTCCTTTCTATACCATTCTGATGACTACAGACTTAGCGTTTCAAAAAAGCTTGTAGCAGGCTACAGAAACTATGCCCGCGGGCATCCCTTAGCAGACCTGTGATGTACGAAATACAGTACATACATAGATGAATTATCAAATGAAAAATATACCGTACATATAGATATAGATATGGTATTAACCCCTAAGTAGCAACACTTAAGGATGAAGCTGAACTCCTTTGCAAAAATGGAAGCATCATTTACATTCCATGGGAAACTTGAAAAAGAATCAGAAAGTTCTAAATCAACTTTGTCCATCTGTCATGTTGAAATACATCTCACACAAACTCCAAACTGTGATATACAACAACATTTTATTGAGCTGTACTTCCCTACACGAATGCTAAACTACTTTAGCAACTCAAACTCTGATAAAATACCCACGTCCAGCTATCTTATAATATCTAAACCCTGTTTCAGTTAGCACAAATTCGACTTGCAATGAGCTGTATATTGCAAATTAACTTTCAATGAAAACAGAATTTATAACAGAATTGCCTTACGAATAGGAATCGACAGGCCAGATTACATTTTGATGAACTACAGATTTTGAAGTGCAATGATAATTATATATTCAAAAATACTGTAATTTTGTGCTGTGTTGATTCTGACTGGAGTGAACAAAATTGCATGGAGTTGATGAAGGTAAAATGTAGTACACTATGCTGTAGTTCTTCATGAGCCTGCAACACACATATCAAAAAACAAATATATCTGACAATGAATACCTTGCAAATAAAACTTCAATGGCTTTAAACCTAGATACAGTATTTTTCATACAGAGCTCCCTTTCTGAGACCCACAATTGTTGGCAAACACACGTAGTATACCACTTAACTCACAGGATTAACAGATATGATAAATTATGGAAAATGGAAAGCACTAGATTTTCTACTTCAAGCCTTTGGTATGAAAAAAGCTAAAAACTGAAAAGTGTACCGAGAAATTCTCCATTGAGATATTTCGACGAAAATGGTCAGATTTGCGTTTCCATTTCCCGTCCACTTGGATCCATTCGGGGAACTTACATAAAACAAGGAAAAAAATCATAAAATTATGATGACATGGGGAGTCTTTACATAAAGTGGGACTCATCTTTCCATTCAAACTTTAAGTTAATTGTAGTTTACCATGGCAAAATCACACTAGAGTGGGTAGATAAAGCAAGCTATTTAAAAAAAAGTGTTACCTCCAAATTACATAGGGGTTAATCACAGGGGGTATGCCCATCTTCGTGCATTGTCCTGCGTTGTGCAATGTCCGCGCATTGTCCTGCAATGTCATTTTTGTCAAAGGGTGATTACACTCAAGGGCTTGTTGCCATACAATATATACTTGATCTGATTTGTTTGCTTTCAGTATGCTTGTTCACAGTTCTAGCTGGGATCGAGATGATTTTTGTCTTTGTAACTTACATTAATCCGCCGGTGAGTTTACTGTGCATTATCCATAGGTTAATGCAAGGCCAGCTGATGACAAAGGGACAATCAGATTCCAGAATTTTTAGCAAGTATGAATGAACACTCATTTATATACCTTCTTCAGCTGTATGTAGCTTAAATCAAGCTTGTACTGAATACTTATCTACATAAGGATTTTAACATGTACCAACAGTAGTCTATCCATACGCTAGTTACTTCAAGACTTATCATTTCATGTTTGCTTTTTTGGGATTTTTGTGCTCCTTTTGTTGTAATCTTTTCCAAGAGACAGGATTCACAAGACACAAATATAATCCAAAGAATGTTACTTCCATTTTGCACTTGTTATTAAACAACAACAGTACAAAAGTTCAGTCAAACACTAGTACAGGCTAGGCCAGGGCATATTTGAAACAACGCACCCCCCCCCTCCCTTCCATCCCCATCCATCCATATTTGTTCTGTGTTCCCCAAACTGTACCATCATTATGTGAACAAACATTTCACATGTTTCATTATATATGACACAAATGCAATGCACCATTACTGTACAGTACTGTGCATAGATAACATATTTAATTACTATTAGCCTCAAAATTTGAGATTACAATGTTAAAACTGCAAGTTTTCAAAAAATACTTTTCTGTTAGTTCTGCCTTTCCTACTAGTATTAATTCTGTAGACATCCGGCAGACATTGAGAACAGTTCTAAACATAATAATCATCATAATAATCAGCAGTTATATTTTGTGGGAGAAAAGGGCTTAATGGAGTACAACATACACGTTGGGTAGTTTCCAATTCAACATTTTAACTCAAATTTGGGATCTTTTCAATTTAGAAAGTCATTTCAGATGGGAAAACCGTAGATTGCTCTTGGATGAAAAACCCACCTTACTATGACCTGGCCGGGTATCGAACCCGGAACCTCCCGATTGGTAAGCCTCTACACATGTTCTACACATGGTATGTCAGTTAATAATCATCAGGCATGACTTCTGCCCTGTGTTACTGCTTATTTCCAGCAAAGATTATTGGGCTGCTCTCAAAAGCCTGTTCAATAACTAATGTGTGTTCTAAATCAGGAAATGCCACTGAGAACTTGATTTTAGGCATATAGACTTTTTAAGCACTTTTTTGCAAGTAGCTACAAACTGTAAAATTCTAGGTGTGAGAACTACAAAATCTATATAGGCTAGATCTATTATATTAATGCATCTTTTTTAATTAGATACTTGATGTTCAAAGTACAGAAGGTGATTGTTTAAAATAGACACATATTTACACAACATTTGCAATTTTAAGCAATTCCACACAAAGTACTTGCACAGGGAATATTTTATCAGGTTCATGGATGTATATATGTATGTATGTAGTTTAGATCCTTCTGCAAGCGGAACTAGCGAAGAAGCCTCATTGGCTTATCAAAGCCGCAAGCTGACCGAAATCAGTCTCTTACATCCAGTAATGTTCTACCATCAAAGCAATGCATTCATTTAATTCAGGTAAAGCTGATATAAAAATGAAGAAGCATACTGTTCATTCCAACAACATTAAAGTGTTAAAGTGCAAATTGGATTATTTTGGAGGTCGTCTGGTGATCGCTTAGTTGCTTACAACAAATTCAGATTGCATTTAAAAAATACCCCAAAATAGGTACAAATAGGAAAAATGATAAATTGGTATCATTCTCCATCACTTTGGAGATACCGGGAAAAAGGTACTATTAAAGGCCTTTATGATGCACCTAAGAGGGGACAGGATTATATTTTTTGTGCTCAACAGCTCGGATCCTATTCACTAAACCTACACATCTCTCCTACTTTGTAAATATTGATCATTCTTTTTTATTTGGTATATATTTTTGGACAACCAAATTTGCTGTGCTGACTGAAAAGAAAGACCTGGAAACTTCTTCCCAGGATATCACATATTGTCCATATTCTGAATATGTGCAGAGTACGTCACTTAAACACACCAGGTTTAACAAGTTATAGTCTTACACAGTGTTCCATACATTTCCAATGATTCAATTGATCTTTTTAAACATACTAATCCCAATGGACAGAAACCTGAAAGTTCCACTTGTACAGCTCTCACAATGAAAGACAAGTTGAAGTTTTGTCAAACCTTCATTGTGGCCTCCCGTAGGTCTTATTAACAAACTACTCAAACCATGCAAACATATAGATAGCAGAGCATCCAAAATTTAAATCCATTAAAATCAGTTGTAGGCTCTTTCTCTTCCTATTTATATACAACACACATACCACAGTTTTCTAAAGCCACTCCATCTTGTTAGAAAAGGCTAAATAGAAAAACTTTATTAAAAAAAAGTAACTAATACCGGTATGGTTTTCCATGTAGCATTGAGCTCTGTTTCAGAGTTAACTTTATTATGCTTCAGCAGTGGTAACAACTGAGTTGACAATTCTAAAATTTAGTATCAATAGGTAGGAAAGTGAAGACACCAAAACAATGGGATATATACTGCAAGATCCACAGACATACTTTGTTACAAATTGTTATTTCTTTCACTATCCCCCTTTATGGGTGTCAATGGATGTTGAGTTTAATGTGTGGAACATGAAGTCAATCATGAAGGCTGGACTGTTTCTTGGTTTTCATGTTACACTGACAAGTTTGTAACGTGTCTTAGGTTTTACAAGTATAGTCAGTATTGCGAAATTCGGAACACTGCGAATTTCGGACACCCCTAAGAAATGCACGATTTCACCATGACAACCTACAGGAAGAGCCAAATTTCACCAAAAAGTACGAAGCTACAGTTATTTTCTCTCCAAAATGACCCGTGTGCAAGTTAATACTTACATATTTGTCAATAAAATGACGGAGATCTATGGAGTCTGTTATAATTACTGAAAGAGCAACTGCGCCACCAATTTTATCACCAGCGCCACACTGTGGGACTGTGTGTCCGAATTTCGCAATACTCTAGCAAAGAAATACCAGTTCCACAATCACAAGAATCTTCTTGGAATACAACGTGAAAACAGTTTGCAGGAAAGAAAGTTTGGCCGTGTATCGTAATATAACACCTTCTCCAACCATATCAAGTTTATTTTCAGGTGATTTATACCAGAAGATATAGTTTTGGGGTGTTTTAAGGCTTTGGTGTCCGAAATTCGAAGTGTCCATGCTACAGTCCACAACCTCCAAATTCTTATTTCTAGCAAGCTGTATTTTCCTCTTATTGTGGCTTGATTGAAATATCTGCTATTATATCTACATCTTATTTTTTGTACTTTTAAGGATGTGTGTTGTTTTTCTGACCGAACGAACTTCGCATAAACAACGGCATCGTGGAATTGATAACTGTAGACTACATAAGCCTACCTAGGCTATAGTGTACATAGGCCTAGGCTTGGTCGGGCCTATGCCGAAGTTACATCCAGGTACCCAGAAATTTATATTTATCTCACAAAAACGAGTTATGAAGTATTTCCCTACCTGTTCAACTCGACTTGCCATTCTGCTTTTTACTGGTATTCTTCGTGGCACCACTTCTTTGGGGAACAGTGAAGCAGACCTAGGCTACACAGCTAAAACCTTTCTGGGGTTTTCACACCTTTTCCTGTGGATTGTGAATAATAACACTAAATTGCGTGGAGGCCGAGGAATCACTCTCGAGGTACCTATCACATCTCTATATCTATATATGAATCAGTACTATACAAGTCCAACGTAAACTTGTGCGCAGGCAAGTGGCTGTTCTGGCGTATTATATATGCGATGTAGGTACACATCACACACACACAGGTTGATCATCGATATAGGTCTGGAACGCTCACTCCCACAACGGAATACGTACCAAATATGGATGGTCATGTGACGTACGCTCACCTGATATCAACATATCATTGCGGTAAACATTGAAAAAATGTACCATTTAACTAGATTCCGTTGTTCCATAGCTTCACCAGGAAGGTGGTAGCTATGTGATCATGATATTCGTTGTTTATGGAATACACATTCAAGGAGTACTATAAGATTAAGAGTTGAGTGCTACATGGGAGCGCGTCACACTTAGGTGTATATACGTTAACCGACGTCATATGACCCTAAATCATAGAAATTGATTCCTAATCAATTTCTATGCCCTAAATCAATTTCTATGCCCTAAATGTATGGAGCGTTTTTGCGCATCTCCCAATCGGTCCAGATTTATGTATACGCCGATGAAGTTGATGCATATTGCGCAATAATTAGTAGACTTTACCCGGAAGTACTTTTCTTGGTTTTATGACGGCTGAATTTGACTACCGTTCACTTTAGGTAGCATACGCCCATTTTAAGCCCCATTGACTTTCACACTAATCACAAAAGTAATTTGGTCTTTAAGTTTTATAGAAGTTCTCACTAGCAAAACGCTACCCATCGCTGGAGAACTGAAAAGTTGGCCTTCATGGCCCCATCAATTTTCCGTATCATGACCGTAAAGATTTTTTGCCATCAGCGCCTGAAGTTTTCGTCACTTGTAAACAAACCTCTTCTCTCAGTAGTAAACAACTTTCGTACTCTGCTCCTGAGAGGCCTAAAGGGGTCTAAAATTGCCTCAAATTGACACAATTTTTGCACCACATGTACTTCCATTCATGCTCTTAAACATGCAAGCCACAAAAAAAATTGATAACATATCAAAAAAGATGTTCCCAGGGCCTACTGCAATTTGGCAGCGGATTGATATAGACTCTAATAGGAGTATATGCCACCTTTAGAAAGCTAGAATAAGATACTTGTAGCGAAGTGGGCGGAGCAAATAGCCGTCCCTGCCAATAGATGAAAGGCCGTACTTGGAAAAGTAATGTTGGAAGTGGTGGCGTAAGATTGAAACAACTTTTCTGAAAATTGTATAACGGGCAGACGAGTAGCATCGAGTACTAGGTCTATTGTACGAAGGTGCAGAAAGTTTGCCTTCTTACTCTTTGGACGGGACTGTCTGAATTTTGTTTTCATGGGGGCTTTTGGAAATATTCCAAAATAGTATTTGTGGCACAATCCCTTGGTATATTTGCTATGTGGAATTAAAACCCCACCATGCTTTAAAACTTAACATGGTGAATAGACCCAACCACTGAGAGACATTGGGATGAAATTGTAGAACCGCTTTAGCCCTTGTACAACCTTGTCGACCATTTTGCAATTACGCTACGACTTTCCATTTTCTGTTTTTGGACAGTTTACTCACAACGAAGCACAAGTTAATGGGTTACAGAAAGTATTTCTGTATCGTTGCTACGAAATTGGAAATATTAATTCGTTGCTGCAAATCAACAATTTACCGGTATTTACAATTCGTAGCCACAAGTTAATATTTCTTCCAAAGAATTAAACTATATATTGGGCTTTAGCAAAAGACCGAGCTCACAAGATATAATGAAAGTATTGGAGACTCCGAAACTACGCTTTTACCAAGCCAACGATGTATGTGAGGGATGGGAATTACTGTACTAAGAAGCTGACCTCATCTGTTACACCGGTTTGTACTCTAATCATGCCCAGGCGCCCCTAGATGCGCTTTGTTGTGTCAAAAAAAAAATACTCAAAACAAAAACTTTATCTACCTCATTTTCAAACATAAATATCGGACAGACTAAGCCCGAAAATTCTTGAACATAAGTTACTTCAAGTTGCAATATGATTGCATCTAAGGAACCTTAATTAATCAACAATTTACCCCCTCCCCTAGACCCCTAGGACGGCATTCACAAATTAACATTGTTCCCCTAATTAAGTGCTGTGCCCCCCCCCCCCCGTGACCCCCACGATTGAAATGTCTGGCGAGTACACTTGGTAAAAAATCCTGTTCTTGCATGCACGTGAGAACATACATTGTGGAAAACTTAAGATGCTTTTATCCTTTAGTCGGTTAGATTAATTAAGTTCCCAATAAGAACTTTCAATTTTTTAATTTTTGTTCATTTAATTTTTTTTTTCCAGTCATCCAGCCATTGTTGGATTCGTCCGGAGATGAAAACCCTGTGATTCCAAGAATCACAGAACGCGTGGTAAAAGACACCACATACGCAAACGTTAACAATGATAAATATGAAATTGACAAAAATAACAATTTTATACTTGCATCTGTAAAAAAAAATCAACATAACTGTTCATAAAATGTTGATCTACTTTACTAAAACGTTTGAAAAACAACAAAGATGACGTTATCATATGACGTTATCATATGACAAAGATGACGTTATCATAATTCATTACTTGCAGCTTCGTGGAAGACCATCGTAGAGCTGTGTATATGTGTATAGCGCCATAATACAACTTTGGATAAAACTTTGGAGACGATAACTATTGCTAGGCCAATCAGTCGGGATGATGTGCAGTTTATATCTATATCACAAACACAAATAGAGCCTTATTTTCCCCATTCTCTGGAATGTTAAGCGAAATGGAAATAAAAATAATCGCTAGGCAACCTAGTCGCGTGCACGCATCCAACACGTCCACATTACCATATTCGTATGGGATCATGGTGACGGCCGTAAGGGATAATTGCTCACAACTATAGCTCCCCTTCTGGTATTTGCTCTAAGCCCTTATATCACATTTGTTCATTTTGGAGGTTGTTGATTAGTTACGCAAAATGCGTTTAATTTTTCGGGACAAACTCCCAACCATGTCCCGTACAGTGATGATTCTGATCTGTAAAATAGTCATATAACTTATAGCTGGATTCCAGATACAATTTTTTTTTTCAATCAATAGCTTTGACGTTCAAAATATGACTGATGGAGCCCTTCGATAAGGAGTGGTTAGATATCTCAACAAATGCATTCTTGCGTCTAATCCTGTTCCGATTATCACATATTTTGCACCTTCCAATCCCACAGCACTGCGCTTATGCCCGAAGCAATCACCCGGTCCTCTCAATCCCAGACTGATCCCCCGGCGCTCCTAAATTTCCTCATATTATCTAAATTAGGTTCTGTTTACATTGAGCAAGTTCACTATAGTTCACAAGTCGTTGGGCACAGTGTTAGTGCAGCAACCTTACAATAAGAAAGCGTTCTCTTATGG
Organism: Apostichopus californicus; assembly: GCA_020650975.1. Classification (NCBI taxonomy): domain Eukaryota; kingdom Metazoa; phylum Echinodermata; class Holothuroidea; order Aspidochirotida; family Stichopodidae; genus Apostichopus; species Apostichopus californicus. The sequence goes on along the minus strand of JAIPMN010009369.1, from coordinate 2,865 downwards.
TTTACAGAGTTCGTGTCATGTTTATCAGGATTTCACACCAACTAAGAGAAGTTCTATTTCTCGTTCTTTCGTGATCATGATGGTTGGGAAAAGTAAAGCAGTGATTGTGGAATTCACCTTGTACTGAACTATCAAATACGGTAAGAGTGATTGGTGTAAAGTTATGTATCGATGAATTACTAACCAATAGAAATGCTGGTTTCGCCAGAAACCTAACTTATTACAGCCTAGGCCTATACTGCTAGGCTAAAATCTAACGTTAGATTAGAGTTTCTTAACAGACAAGAATTGTGACATCTGATAATTAGAAGCCAAGATAGGTGAAATGCATGTGCTACATACTATAATCCACGTGTGACACTTGAACGTCTCATTCCCAGTAAGCAAATGTAACATCCATGTCGATTTATATGACCTATTCCACATCTCCTACAACTGAAGCAAGTGAACTTTTTAACATTTTAGCATAAACATTATTGCAGGTTCATCTGTAGGCTACTTAATTGTAAGAGAGGCTTTTCAACCAGACCAGGGACGTAGCCGGGGGAGAGGGATTGGAGTGATCGCTCCTTCTCCCCCTCCCCCCACCGAAAATATACAGCAAGAAATATCATTAAAGCCCGCTTTCAGGTTGAAGGAAGCTAAGCGACCCTTCTCAAACTTACCCCTGAACATTTGTCTGAGCACTGTAATTATTGTTCATTTCCTTCAATGTTGGAGGCAGTTTGGGCAAAACAATTTTGGGTATACATCATGGAGCCCTGTTAAGTGTAATAATGCTCTCTTTGTGAGGAATGCCCATTTAAAATTCTGCTCCCCCCTCCTTTTGAATTTCTGGTTACATCCCTGCTACTTGTATGAGTAAGAGTAATTTGTAGAGTAAAAGTTTTGGGCATCTCAAAACAGAAGTCTTGCTTCCCCTTACCTGGTTTAACCAAATAATTCAGTCTCATGCATGAATACATGCTACAGTATACAGTAGTTTCTCATGATCGCAAGTTAAAACATGTAAAACCATTCATGTGCAGTCTCATTAAGTGATGAGTGAAGGCGCAAACTGCTTGAGCCCAATGTGACGTGAGCTAACATCTACCATAGGCCTTAATTCATGCCATAGTGGTGATGCTAATTCCACAGCTTTCTACTTATATAAATGTATTAAGCCCTTTTTTGGTCAACATCTTAGGAATGTACGGGTAAAATTACACACATCTATGCAGTGATGCAAAAAAAAGTTACTTAATTCCGATGACATTTTCCAGACATATTTCGTTCAGAAAAAAGGTTGTAAGAGCCAAATGTGAACTGTGAGAACTGATGGTCATTTAAGTCAAACAAAAATTCACAAAATTATCAGAGTGACACATATAACAGAGTTTAATAGCTCAGTTAATTAGTAGAGCACTCAGCTTGTTCTCTCTCGAGCACAGCCTAATTAAATTTTGTGGAAAGCATATGCTGAATATGTTGTTGAACTCCAGAAGGTAAGCTCACACCTTTCGGGCTGGAAGTGTTGTGTGTATACTTTGGAAATCAATATATTAGATAGGATAGACAACAGATGCAATTGTAATGACCAGTACCCGGTTATTGTGTAATGTTGCTCGTAGTACACTGACCACTACACTCTCAATTATGTTGTACAGTACCTCATACAGTCTGCTTGCTCGTTAGAATTTCAAGAGTTCAAATGCAACTTTGACCAGAGAGTTCTGTGTAATCTCCGTGGTCTTTAGCCCTCCCCTCTTACTTTATTTGCTTTCATTTTGTGCCTCTGGTGCAGACTATGTATTATAATATATTGCCTGAGGTGTACCACTTAAATGCAAGCATGATGGAATACCCAAACAATGATTGCTCTCGAATTCATACAACAACAAACTAAACTGTATGCACCAAGATTTTTCAGACTTTTGAGCAGTTTACACAGCTGCCTTTTACAAAGAGTATGCTGAGTTTTACACAGAGTTCATACAAAGTTTACAGACAAAGAACGTGTTAGAGAAGAATATTTTACAATTTATTGGCAAGTTGTGGGTATAGAGGCTATAGCCTTCATATAAGATACATGTGTCTGTTTCATTTATTCAGTCTCAGCTAGCCATGCAGACTGTTTGCTTGTAATTTATCCCTAATCACACCGTGTAATACTAGTAGGTCCTAAATCGTACATACTGTAAGGTGAACCATACTCGTTTATTTGTGAGTTGTCAACATTTCATCACAATACATACACTGTATGCCTGTTACATACTACACACCTTTCTTCCACCCACTGAGTAGAAGTAGAATGTAGACTACAGGGTAATTTTCAGTTTGAAGAGACTTTTACTTCAAGTGAATAAGAGGGGCAACAAAGTTTTCTAAGGTTACCAGTGATGCTTCACTAGTTCACAATACTCATTCCCTCTGTGTAAATATCTTTGCTCCCTACTTTAGATGTAGTATTTAGTTTGACCCGCAAAGAAAAAAGAAGAAAAAGAAAGGTTCAATGGCTTCTCTGAGAGTATTCAAGTTACAGCTATTTCATGTGCAAACTGTATTGGCCTAACTTTTCCAAGACACCCATTCATTCATTCATTCATTCATTCATTCATACTAAACTGGATGTAATGATGTCCGAGACAGTTTTGCAGTGGGTGATGTTTTAAGTCTGTCAATACCTATACTGAGTTTGACTCATTTTACAGTATTCATTCCTACATGTAGACAATTTGAATAACCCTGACATAGCTTAGGCCTAATGACATACAGTAGTAATGATTCACTTTTTAGAATGAATTAAATGAAATAAATTTACATGACCTTTTCTAACAAATAATTGTATACAAAGGTAATGTTAATTTGTTTCAATTAATTCATTCT
>JAIPMN010009368.1:7289-20913 GCA_020650975.1 Apostichopus californicus | reverse complement strand
TAAATTGTGTGTGTAATTATATTATTAATTAATGTTAGATGGATGTCTTGGATACTGTGAAAGTAAAGGACAAAATAACTTATGGAATATGGATCATCTAATTTTGAACACTGACATTTTATTTTCTGAACTTTAAAAGGACATTGATACGATCTATGGCCGGGACACCGGCTATATATTCAAAAAGTACAGACAGATGGTGCTTTGTATTTTTTCATGTGATTTCATGCCCACAAGACATGATCGAGGGTTTCATGTGAACAGTTCTCATGGCATCCAATGAGGCTGTCTTTTGACAACATCATGACTGGATTTGAGTTGATTCACTCAGCCTGCCAGAAAAGCCCAGCTTAATACATCGTAATTCTATGGAAAACAGAACTCGTGTGTAAAAATAAATATTATCTTATAATGCCGGTGTGTCCGATGGCAATTGGTTGGGGGGTAAACATTCAATTTCTTACAAATGAAAAAAAAGAAAATCTTTGTTCTACCAAATTTGAAATGTAAAGACGCAAATTTGGAGAGCTTTTCAGTGTTATCCCTAAAAATATGCTAGAAAGAATTAAATATGGTCAGCAATTTAACAAAAATAAGAACGTTTTTTAGGAGTCAAAGGGACATTTAAGCATCAACTTTTAAGATGATGATCAGAAGCAGCTTATAATGGCCAAGATTTTAGCATGCTTTAAAATTGCCACCTTTAGTTTTAGAATTAACTAGTTTAAGTTTCCTTGAGGCTCTAATCCGCCCAATTAACCAGCAAATGGAGGAGTGTTGAAATAGACAAAATTTATCTGAGAGTGGCAGAAAATAACTTGTTGACCATTTATCTGACAACATTTCTAGCATCTCTGGGCAATAGTGATGACCTTTAACCCAACAATGTCTTCAAGCTATATGTTGAGGTGGGTTGTATGATCTGATTGTCAGTATTAGTTTATAGAGGCCATATGTATGTATGTATGTATGTATGTATGTATGTATATGTGATCTTCCCGCAAGCAGGAACTCGCGAAAGAAGCCATGGAGGCTTATAGACTCGCAAGCTGACTGAAGCCAATCTCTCGGCACACATCCATTTAACGTCCATGTCGGGAAGTTGTTACTGAACAACACCCTTGCCAGACGACACACATTGCTGTCGGCAGGAATCGAACCGGGGATCTCATGACTGGGAGACGCTGGCGCTAACCACTAGGCTATACACTCCGCCTTATTATACCATTCAATATTCACACACAACACACATAAATTCAAAATCTATGCTGTTACAACCGGTCGTCTGCTTCTCTGGTTGGTACGTGAGTTTATGGTTAAAACATTCAGTCGAACAAAGAAAAATCATGTGCGACATATTTAATTTAACATCTAATTGTTTCCTTTTCAAAATAGTTTGGGCGGGATTTATGGCCATCCTGTGTATCCTACATTGTATCATATATAAACTAAATTGTCCTTTCTGTAATAGCTGCATGAGACATGTTATGCATTGCAAAACTCAGCCTACTTATATCCAAGGGTGAAAAGATCCATTTCAAAGCCCAGGGACAATTATCGCTGCCCGAGACCGCTGTCATTTTTGAAGTATTTCCTGTTTTCCTCAGGTAAATTTTAGAAAATGAGAATATATTATTCTTAATATCCCATATTTCTCAGGGCCCCAGGTTGCAACCCTCCTCTGTTGCATTTTCCTCCCTCCCTTCTCTCCATCCTCTTTGCTTTTTTGTCAGGAATGTCACCTCTTGCCATCTCCTCTCCTCATCTCCCTGTTACCTCTTAGACTAAAGATACTTTACCAGCAGCTATGATGTCATAAATGATTAAACAGACCTATAATTATTAGCTGCGACATGGCGGACGCAACAAATGCTCGTCTAAGTCTATAAATAGGATTATGATTTTTTTCATTATTTTTGGATTATTCAAAAACAAAAAAATAACATTATTTATATTCTAATATGTAAGCAAAATGTAGGAAATATAAACTTGACAATTTTTTTTACCCATCCGATGGAGGTGGCAAGAGACAAGCCTCATCCCCATTAGCTATTTTTCTTTTAAATTTTCCGTTGTTGTCCATGTTCGACTACACAGTGTACCACGCTATACTAGCAGCTATGTTAACTTAAGTGTGTTACTGTTTCAATTTTTAATTAAGGTAGAATTAAATATTATTTGAAACATAAAACTAATCTTTGAGGATGAGTTTCAATCTCAACCATTAAATTACTACAATTTGTGTGTGCTGTATGATATTACTATCCAATATGGATATTTGCTGCTTTTATTATTTTTTCTAGAATTTAATTATCACCAGTACACACCACACTGAACCATTGAGTTATATCTATAAATTAAAGTTTAAATATCGTTTCAATTTTAAGGAAGAAAGTAATCTCTCTCGCAAACTCATTTGTGCTCTCATTTCGAACTGTGAGCTAAGGAATTTTGTTGAACAGGATCGTAGGTGGTGGGTCAGATGTCACGTCTGTCATTGGGGAGAATGGGGAGGGGGAGAGGAGGGGTGAAGCTTATAGTGATGAGGATGTATTCCTGGCTAGGGATGCAGACAAACTGCTCCACCCCCTCTTCTTGAACTTTCAAGATGGCCCTTCTATTTAGAGCAATTAGAAACACTGGTAAACACAAAAATTACTGACACTTTAATAGCCATATCAACAACAGGAGTGGTGCGATGCGGCTATATTTTATCATAGTAAGAAGCAAGTACGAAGCAAGGATATCTCCCACATAACTCTATCCCATGGTAGGAGTTGTCACGCAATCCCCCACACCCCCCCCCCCAACAAAAATAAATATGTTAAAGCAACTTTAGGTCAAACAGTATGCATGCTTCTTTCCTTTTTAATGTTAAAAGACTACAAAAAAAGAGGGGTTGGGGTTGGGCAGGAGGGGTTAAAGTAACAAAAAATCAATCTCCTAAAAAAAATGGTCTCATTATGCTTCTTTATAATCATTCATGTTCTCTTCCACACAGCCATTAATTAAAATATAGTACATCATCGAAACATTACCACAAAAAAAACCATCCACGAATTGATATCCAATACCTTTGAACCAAAATATCTCCATGAAGACACCGATCGAGGTCGATAACGATTATGAACCGAATAACAACAGACCGAAAAAAAAAGAGAATCAACTACTGGCTGGATCCATACTCTCGGCCGTATATATATGATTTCTACGGAGATGTTGTAACTTAAAAACTTTTCCTCTGTTCAATGTACTGTAGTAGTACTGTAGAGTTGTGGTGCAGGAATAATGATAAAAATCATTTGAGGTACATCACCTTGATGCTCTCCAGAACTTTGTTAAGCAAAACCATGTGATGAGCAGACAGACATACTTCAATCTTAAAAACGTGTTTGGCAAAATTTCACTTCAAAGTTCACCAAATTTACTAAAAAATAGACAAAAGCCAAGTCATTTCCACATTTTCTGTAAAAGTATTTTAATCGGGGGTGATTTCGTTCTCAAATGCCCACTTGTCTGCATTTTTCAAATCTTCAAAATAATATGTACAATAATTCCTTTCAAAAATTGCACAAATGCCAGAGGAAATAGTAGCTGATCTCTGTTCAAATCTTTGGGATCGCGCATTTTCTAAATGATTTTCTCCCCGTTTTGTCTCTAAGGCACAGATTTAGACAGAAAGAGAAGCAAAAAAATACAGGGTTTGAAGAACTTTTCTTTTCTTCTGAGGTAAGAGGGAAGAAAGCAGAATGGATTTTCGGAGCTGTTAGTAAAATAAACTTGACCTTCGAATGTTAATCTTACTTTCCATCGACATGCCAAAATCCAGACCTAAATTAGGCCATGATTATTGAATTATGCATTATGACATCATTTTCCGGTACATATGCTTTCACAAATTTGCTGATGCAAGAGATATGATGGAAGGTAAGAGTTAAGCTGACATTGAATTAACGAGTCCTTGCTTTTCATGAAAGCAGGTAATGAGATTACAATGTCAAAGGTCAGTCCCGAATTATAAACTTCCATGGACAGCTGCATGATTGTGTGGAAGTCAATGTAGAACTAGCCTCCTTTGCAATTCAATTCCACCAATCACAATGCATAGTTTCATTATGTGCATAAATTTGTTTTCATTTATTCACTTGGTTTATTTCAACAATTTTGTTTAAACATTTTTTTATTTCAGTTTAAGTAATTAATTCTCAGTGTTTACAGGTTATTAAGTGAAACCCTTAATTGAGAGCATTGAATGGATGTTTTGTATTGTATCGGTGAGTACAAGAGGACAATTATACACAGAATAACCAATGATAGTTAACGTATACAGAAGCAAAATGAGGGTCAAAATAAAAAAACAAATTGAAGCATTTCATCCTTACCTTGTACTCAGTCACTGAGCTCACTTAAAGGGTGTGAAGACTCGCGCAAAAAGAAACGTCTAATGCCGGTAATCTGACTTAGTTTCGAATGAGGTGTAACAGGTGTTAGACACCACCATCGATCCCAGGAAATACGCACACAGCTTGCTACCCGCGGTAATTAGACACTAGTGTACAGTCAGTACATACAGCTGCGGTCAATACCCACAGCACAGTATGCAAACGATACAGCGATGGACATCTCAGGTCCAGCTAAAGATAACAAGGTATCACGTTTCATTACTGTCTGCATTTTGTAGCGACAAGCAGAAAACTTCACTAGCAATCAACGGAAAGTTAACTTTTTCAGATGGCCGCACACGGTTTGGGGCGAGTCTTCAATGCCTTTAATACTGAAGGCCACCAAGACAGGTAACCATTACAGTAATGCAATGAGAAACTGGTATGCACATGTGTGTGTGTGTGTCAACAACATCACAGGTTTCCGTACACAAAACAACATGCAGCAATATTACCACAATACTATAACATTGATAACAAATACTATCCTCACTTGAAATGCCCGGGAAAGGAAATCTCTTAGCTTGGCAATCTACTGCAATTACATCCTTTGTAAGTTTAATGTTATAACAGCAGACACAGGAATGCTACAAGTTTGGACACAGAAATCCCCTGTCTTGGTGCCAGATGGAAATGTCATTGTATAATTAAGGCTAATCTCTCTGTGGATTCACGAGGGGAATTCCCTCTCTTCCCCAAATCAAAAGGTGTGACACACCTTAAAGACATACCAATCTGTTAATATATATTCACAGTATAGGTGTCACAAGTTTGTAAATTCTCATAGGAAATGTGTGCGTGGAAAATTAAAGGTGGACGCGTGCACCTTTAATTTTCTCTACGCCTAGTGAGAGAGAGGCATAAGAAGTGAATAACATGGCCACATTAGTCAGGTGCATATTTATCAAAAGCCTCAACTCATACGAGAGAAAAGAGCAAATTTGGAACTCGGTGGACACAGATGTTACTTCCTCGAGATGCTTGCTTTGCATGTTTACACAACTAATGTAAAATAGTGGGTGCCTAATCAAATTATTATACGTTCCCCATCAACTAGTCGCTATTCCTTTCAGCAAAGTTGGAAGATTTGAAAACAAAAAAGTGAAGATGAAAACATATTCTTGATGTAAAAATGATATTTCCTGGAACAATACAGGATGATGGATCTGAGAAGATTTAAAATCTTTATAAAAATGTAATCAGCTAGAAAAAAAGAAAGAAAAAAATTCCTCACATATAAACATGCAAAAAAGAAACTATACAAAAAAAAATCGTTTTGAATTTCATCCACTTACACTTTGATCCCATATCAATGATAAAATATAGATATATATCAAGAAAAACCTGCAATTAATTCATCTTGTCCCTGCATTTATTCAAACTTTCATTACCAGAACAGTATAAACATAACCTGATTGAATGGCCGAGTTGTCACCTGCAAAACTCAAAACAACGGCCAAAAATAGAGCACTACTTATGTGGAAGTGAGTAGTGTAACTGGAAACATTCATGAAATTGTGAAGTCTCATTAATTTTCCCAAAAATGGAGATTTACCATAATAGGACATGGAGAAATAATGTAGCTAATTTCAAGTTCCCAGGAAATACATTAATGAAGAAATGCCACCCAATATATGTTTAGGATGAGGCAGGGGGGAGGGGGGAAGTGGTCGGGGGAATCATCACAAATTGCACAGATAATGTTCTCACAAAATTCATGCAGTGTTTCAAATTTTATGCATGCATTAAATACCATCCGTATTAAAAATTAATATAATTGCAGAGTTAAGAATACTTCTAGGTCCCAATATATTTTCTTTACCATGCATGTTTGTTGTAAAATAAATGTAAATTGTTCACAGTATTTTGTTTTCAGATCTTCTCATGGTTTTGGGATGTTGATATTTGTATTTATGAATGCGGGAATAAAGTTGGTAGTTCTTTATCACAGATTATAGAACCTTTCTGCTTCTTAATTTTCACCTGTCAGTTAATGTATGTATGTATATGTTGTATGTATATATATTAGATCCTTCTGCAAGTAGGAACTTGCGAAGAAGCCATCATTGGCTTATCAAAGCTGCAAGCTGACCGAAGTCAGTCTCTTACATTCATATTTAACGTCCATGATTATGAATTGTAAATTGTCAACAACTCTGGAACTGGACGACATACATTAATCTTGGAGTGACTCGAACCGGGGACCTTATGATTGAAAGGCACTGGCATTAACCACTGAGCTAACACTCTAATTGTCACATCAGTTGAATTAAACCAATGAGTAGAAAGATACCCATAAAAGGTTAGCCTTCCATATGCGTTTAATTTAATTTCCTAGCCTAGCTAATTTCCCTGTATTATATGCATATTTGTCTTCTATAATCCACCCCAGAGTGAAAATAAAAAAGAGACATTAAACCACAAATCACTTGTTTTCCAATACTATTTGCCAAGAGGGGACTTAAGGAGATCACTTAAAAATATTCCAGATATACTCCAGTAGCAAGGTCAGAGTAAAGCAAAGTGAATAAGCTTTATAAATGCAGGGAGGAAGTTAACTCACAGAGACACAACACACATTAGGACTCATTTATTTATACATTAAACAACCAACGACACCTGTGATTGATAATTGTGCTGGCATCTTTACAACAGATTAAACATATTGACATGTTGGTAGTGAAACTATTAGCTTTGAAATCTTTAACCTGGGTCTCTGCAGATTCCTAAGGACTCCATGATTTGTTTCTTATTTTTGGGGGGAGCAGAAGATGGGTGGGAGGTCCATGAGGGAAAAGGAGTTGCAGGGAGTCTTGCAGACAAGTTGGAGTTTCAGTAAAAGCCTCCAACTGGTCAGTCAACATTTTAATGAGTGACTATTATATAAGTTGTCAAGGCAAGATAAGCTAGAAAGTACAATCTGCAGCAAAGGACACCAAAGATTTTCTGACTTCAGCCCAAACGACCAAAGGGCTGAGATTATTGCTGTTGGGGGGGGGGGGGGGATTGTGAACATTTTGACATTGTCCCTATGGGGGAGGAGGGGGATCTGTGAATGGAAACAGGTTAAGAACCTGGCATTTAGGTTACAACAGCAATACTGTGGATGCTGGACTACCCAGGCCATGTATATTACTCATAGCAACACCTATTAGTTCAGTGTACCTGTGTGATATACCCTGGGATTTTCTTTCTCAATGCTTGACCTCTACATTCTTGCAAACTCAATGAAAACAATAAAATATAAAAATGAAAAAGAATAAATTGAAAAACAAAACACTAAATATATATACGTGGGGACTCTAAAATAAGGTAATAAAAACAAATCAAAATAAGTATTCAAAATACCTAACAGGATAAAAAATCTTGAACTTAATTATATCCAACATGAAAATTTCAAGAATTTTCATGTTATGAGTTTCATCTGAAACAAATTTATGGAAATATGTGCAGATTTAAAAGTGGCCAAATTTGAAGAAAAGCACAGTGCAATTTCAGGAAAAAAATAAATTGAAATGAGAAACTTAGTATCATACTATGCATAAATTGCTGATATGTATACATATAAATATGTACGTAATTCATGAACTGTTTTTTATTACAAACTTCGAGGAAATTTTCTTCACTTAGACATTCAGTCATCTTTGTTTTCCTTAGAAATGTCTGAAAACAATTTGGAGAGTAAAGACCTCCAGGAAAGTACTTTTTGGCAACTTTTGATAATTAGCAATTATAGCATGCTATAATTTGGGGCCTATACTGACTACCTTTTAAGGACAACAGAATTTTAGAAGAGACAAAACTGATCATAGCCCTCAAAACTGATACACAAAAATTAAACAGTACATTATTCCCTGATTATGTTTCCAGACTGGGGTCTTCAGTGAGTATACATATCCAGACTGGGGTCTCCAGTAAGTATATATATGTATTTATATATACAGACTGGGGACATCAGTGAATATACATATCCAGACTGGGGTCTCCAATGAGTATATATACAGACTGGGGACTTCAGTGAATATACATATCCAGACTAGGGTCTTCAGTGAATATACATATCCAGACTAGGGTCTTCAGTGAGTATACATATCCAGACTGGGGTCTCCAATGAATATGTATATATATACAGACTGGGGTAAGGGGAGACCCCAGTCTGGGTATATATTTAGTCAGCTGCATAAAGGTTGATAAAGGCCACCATCTAAAGGCCATGCAGACTTTTATATCCCATAATTTACTTATTCAAAGTTACGACCATATCATTATATATTGTTCATTACATGGAGTCATCAACATAATTTCAAACGTTCTTCTAGCAGCAAACCGAATCTGGAGCATGTTTATTTATGTTTATTTATTCATTTATTTTATATATTCATTTATTTAAGTATATCCTAATTTACTGACATGACTCCGCCCAGCCCCACCAACATATTTTGATCGCCATGATGGATTAATAGGTAAAGTTCCACAGGTAACTGTTGGAAGTAACAACAGCAGATAAGTACAGAATTATTTCATAATGCATGATTTTTCCTTGTTCAATTGAAGATTACCCATTCAATTTGGCTAAAAAAGAGCTTTTTCATTTAACAACAGATAGGGCTACCTGTTGTGCTTAATTACTATATTGATAATCCTATCTAATCTTGCATTCAAATTGTTTTTTCTTTATATCTTAATAAAGGATAAAATACAAATGAAACCATAAAAAAAAAGGTTGAAAACTTGCCAAAACTATCACTTATATATAAAGTTGTTTTGCTATTATTTGTGAACGATGATACCCTGCTTGCTTCTTTTCTACTACCTGTTCCTCTGACGCCTCTGCAGAAGCCATAAGAGGAAAAAAATTCAGCACAAATTTTTAGTCCCACGGCATGACTGAACCACAAGGGACGTGGACCCTGCTGTGCATCGACAGTAGCATCGCTAATCGAGTTACGCACCACACCTTAGATCTGTCATTTGATACTGTGATTTGCAGATATGACGACACCAGAGACAGTTGAGGGTACTGATACATGAAAGATAAAAACCCGTAGCTGCGTGGAGAAACTGTCAAAAAGTTGTCTTGTACGTCACACACTATCTGTACATCTGGTATATCTAATCAGTTCTGAACTGAACGAATACCGGGGACGTAGAATCGGTTAGATGAAGTGTCAGGCATCGTTTTTCCCACGAGTTCATCTGTTGTATATGTTTGTTTTGTGTTTATATTAGTAGGAGTATTCCATAATATATAGATATACTCTTTTTACCGATGTATCAAATTTATTCAACTTGAAACCTTGTCTCGTTCCTATTCAGATGATGGAAAGAAGAAAAAAAAAGCCACTGATTTCAGGTCAAAAATAATTTGTTGAAAAATCCGCAATTTTGACTGTAAGAAATGGTGTTGATATAGCCCCCCCCCCCCCCACAAACACAAAAAAAAGGGTCTCTCTCACTTGTTCAGTATATATCCACAGCTGTATATTATTCATGAAGATCAAATAAGATTACAAAAAGTTGTTGCATTGCTAACCCAAAATGTAGTTTGTTTGCTAGTTTCATTATTGGACTGATATTACCAAGGCAGCTTCTCAACCACCTTGCAGGTTTTTTAAGGGATGGAAGGGGGAAGGGGGAGGGTTGAGGGGGAGAGTCAATGGGAAGATAGATGATTGAGTTAGGTGGGAGGGAGGTGAAGGAGGCCGACCTAAACAAAGAAATATTTTAGCAAAGGCTCAACTGAGAAAGTAGCGGCTGAAATTTCCACACATTCTCAATTCGTTTTAACACCTAGCAAGAATTAAATATATCATGTATTAAAAAATCCTTTATCTGATGAACTATATAGGCTTTGCCTAAGGTCACTCTTTTAATTCAAACTCCATCACCTATTTCACAGTTGGGTTTTCTATTCTTTTTTTAGAATTATCGATTCATATCAGTTTTTGTGACATCTTGAATTTTTGCCTCATTTGGCGTAAAGCCCTGAGCGCACGTGTGCATCTGAATAATGGCTTTGGATCGTACTACTGTATTAAATACATACAAGCACCTTGCACAAGAAGTGAATCCTATCTGGGTATGGAAACTGCACCCATGCTTTAAAAAGTAAGGGCAAATTCGTCAACATAGTCGTTAACCTGGCTCGTTAGTCGTTAACCTGAAGTATAGAAACTCTTTTGCTACAATATGCCCATGAATATTCTCCATTCTGCAACAGGGAAATTAAAAGAAAATTGCATTGGTGTCTTTTATTGACAACAATACATGACAACCAATTAGCAACATAGGAATTTAATTAACATATCTTTCCAACTTTGTACATGTTATTGATCATTGCTGCATAGATGCATTAATTAATGAATAAATTAATAACAGACAGAAATATAGTTTCGATATGCCACAGATTGAAAGGAAATGAAGTTTAATAATGCTATCTGCAAGTCATGTATTTTTCTTCCATATTCCAGTTTTCAAGTTGTTCGACCTCAAAATATTATTTTCGATATTTGGAATGTTCCTTCAAATGGCAAAAATTGATAATATCACTTCTCAGTCCAGTTCTCGTCGCTAATTGGTAAATTTATATGAGTTATATGAAAAACTCAACCCCCCCCCCCAATACTTTGTATCAATACCAATGAATCCAAACACCATAATTTATCTGTGACAAATTTTGTAATACCATTCTTAACATGTGTCGCTTTTTAACAAATTGACCTCAGAGATCTGCATGATAGACTATGTAATTCTGACCACTTAAGTTGATCAACGTCTAATATCTTGAAGGATCATTAATACGCAAAAAAATTGGAAAAAGTGAAAAAGTTAGACGGATATCGAATCGACACTGATGAAACTTGCTTTCCATATGTGACGTACCAAACAATCTTTTGGCATTACATATCACCTTCAAAAATAAACTGGTAGAAATAATATGCTGCAACTGCAACAGTGTAGGGTGTGAAGACTCGCCCACAAAGAAACGTCTCATGCCGGTAATCTGACCTAGTTTCGAATGAGGTGTAACAAAAGTGTTAGACACCACCATTGATCCCAGAAAATACAACCATGGCTTGCTACCGTCGGTAATTAGACACTAGTGTATAGTTAATACGTACAGCTAGGGTCAATACCCACAACACAGTGTACATAGCAGCGATGGACATCTCAGGTCTAGATAAAAGATAACAAGGTATCACTTTTCATTACTGTCTGCATTTTGTAGCGACAAGCAGAAAACTACACTTGCAAGCAACGGAAAGTTAACTTTTTCAGAGCGCGGTTTGGGGCGAGTCTTCAATGCCTTTAAAGCTGGTTTGGGTGACGGCATCTGCGCATGTTTTGTTCCTGTCTGTGACCTCTCTTTACAGGTCGATCGGTAACCATGCGATGCAATGTTATACCACCCGCACAATACTTCCAGTATCATAAGTCAAGAAGGGTATCCATTTCAGCTAAGTTGTTTCTAGTATTTGGACACAGAACATGTCTATGTAAGCTTTGGAGAAGAGAGCATGTTTTTAATATAATCCTGAGCTGGCCCAGGTAACCTGTTCACTAATTCCTAACAGCTGTGTTCGTCCCATAACATTTATTCTGTCAACCCGTAGCATTTTTCCAGAGACCATCTGCAATAATGGTCCAAACTTTCCTGAATATTTTAGAAATGATTTGTCTCGACAGCTGACCACCAAAAATTATTCCCAGACACCTACCTCAGGACTGGAGTGGGCCACTAAGACATTACGATGTCTTAACGAGGAAAAACTGCTTAGAGGGTGATGGTGAAATGCTTGAAAGTGTTGGATGATATATTTCCACCATTATCCACTTTTTCGGGCATTCTGAAGGCAAAACTCAGATGACCTTTAGGGGTCACACTCGATCCTGTCTTTAAATTCCCCAATTTTCGCATGTAGTTGCTTTAATTTAACGCCTTCTTTTAAAATATTGCTACTTCCCAGGAAGAAAGTATATTGGTCATGTGACTACTTACATTCTGCCATCAGACCTTGACCAAAACCAAAGGATCGTACAGAGGACTTGATGAAAAAATCAGGGTACATCATCATGTTGGAAATGTAAATTTTTAGGGTATTTTTTAAGGAAATTCACAGCAGCATAACCCAGCCATAGCCCAGCAATAGTGTAATCTTTGTAACAGAGTCAGAGCCTCCGATAGGTTACAAAGAATATTAAATTCAAAATATTTCTCGTAAAACGTCTCGAGTAGCTCGCAAACCAGGAGAATGTATACGCCGGAGACGTCTTTTAAATTCACCGGGGGTCTCGTATCACCTGACATAACCCTCACGAAGACGGGGCAGAAAATGGGTGAACGACTATAACTTTTGCTCTTTCTTAAACATTTCTAAGGTCATCAAATTTTATGCAGTTACAATTCATTACCTAAAGATGTATTAGTGGCACTTTTTCTTTGGATTTTTGAAAGAGAGAGATATAAAAGGGGAAAAAAAAAGAATGTTACAGTGATCAGAAAGGAACCCCTGATGTCGGTGATCGTAGAGAGGAATTGCCCGCCGGATTAAAGGATAAATCTTTAATGCAAGTAAATTGACAAACAGGCACCACGGTAACAAAAAAATTTGATCTATCTATGAAATCAAAATGACACTGTTAAGGAGGAGTGCGGCTATTTAGTGGCTGAACCTAGAGTTATTTCCCCAAAATAAGGCTGCAAATAAAACATCTGAACCGGTGTTGCACAAACAGGGCAGGATAAGAGTCAGGAGAACTTCCTTACTCACCATCACTCTACCCATCACTCCCCCCACTCCCCCTCCCCACCCTCCAAAAATTGACCCACACACTATATTCATGCCATTCAAACACAACAATCAAATGGCATAATGTATAGATCGAAATGTGTGTACAAATTGTCATGTATAGGTAGGTATAAGCCTCTTATTTTGATTCTTTCTCTCCATTAACACCTTTAATTTTCTCAACCACCCCCCACTCCTCCCTCACCCCATCTCCCTCTGCGTCACACATTGGTGAGTTAGCTGTAAAAATGCCAGCTCCTGGATTTACATTTTACATTTGTCCTTTCTTATATCAGCAATCAAGATTCTTTGCTGTAGATGCAAAAATTGTTCCATACATAAATATATCTCAAAGATATATCTAAATACCTCACCGCTTCCCCCCCCCCCCCC
>JAIPMN010009362.1:0-11104 GCA_020650975.1 Apostichopus californicus | reverse complement strand
CTATATATATATACACATATATATACACATTTATATAGACACATATATATATACATATAAATATATACATATATATACACATTTAATGCTAGGTATGTATTCCAAATGTATCTTTTACTTCCTCAGTGTCTAATATTTTCCTTTTAACTTTTCATTAATGTGTTTATTTAATTAGTTTTACAGCTGCATCCATTTCATACAAATAATTTCCTTCCTGAAAATGTTTTTCTTCCCCTTTTGTCCTTCTATTTACTCTAATGATCTCTTCCGTTCGATGCAGTGAATTGAGAATGCGCAACATTTAAGCAAACATTTGTCACATTAGTTTCGCAGGGTTTTAAGTGTTTGTATTGCATTGCTTAATCCTGTTCATATTTGTATTTCTGTCTTTCACCAGATTGAATTTTCTCCCGATGAACCAAGTCAGCTTTATCAAGAACTCGAAGCATTACAAGCAAGATTGGAAAAAGAAATAATAGAATAGTCCATTTGAGTATTTTAAATGTTGATGCCAGATATGTCAGGCCATGAAACAATGTGTGACGTTATTAATTTTTCATTAAATTTGACTATAATTTCTACCTATGTATTCTACCTGGAGTGCGTGTGTATGTATGGGTGTTTGTATGTGATGCTCAAGCTTGTAAACACATGATCTCAAGAACCATAAGTCGGTTTGAGTTGATACTTGGCACAATGATACTCCATGACCATGGTCCATAATGATTTTGGTGCGGAACGCATACCATTACTGAATAAATATTCATTATTCAGAGTGCGGCCAAATGATGACTTAGCGTAGCCCGGCTCGTAAACACTTTAAGAGCTGCAGGTCGATTTGAGTTTGACATCATTGTTTCTGAGTGTAGACTATGCATATTAATGAGTGAGAGAGTCGAATGGATTTTTGCACACAGAATGTTGTAATGTGGCTTAATGTGGAAGTAATTTCATCATAAATAAAAACCAACTTTTCAAATGTGGAATATATTTTGTCAAGAAAATTGTAAAGTTTGGATGATCCCTTCAACTTTTTTGTAATTTTCACGTTTTAAGATTCAAAAGCAAAGCATCGGAACCTTAATAACACCCTTGCATGCCTGGTCAGTATTTGTTTTATACAGTTTTTGGTCATGTTGGTTGAATACTTGAAGGATGACAATAAGGGCCATCAGTATTGGTATCAAATGTTAGCGTGCTAAAAATTGCTGTAAGTTTTCACTTTTCGAGTTCTTTGCTGGTGGTTCTGCATCTTCACATTATTAAGGAGCATTAAATTGGACAATTAAATGTTTTATGAAGGAAAAATTCGTATTAGAATTATTCCTCGGAGTTGTAGGAATCTTTAGTCAAAGTGACTGAATTGTTTAGTCTAACAGACAGACCGTCTTTATAACTGCACCATGTGTTGAATCAACCACACTATCCAGGGAAACCGTATTCTACTGTCTAAAGAATTGGTACGGATCCTCAAACCAAAACCCATTTTGAGTTTTGTTTTTAATCCCACCAAATTGCAAAATGAATTTATGAAAATTGAAAGAGGTATTTTAATTTCAATTCTATAATGCCAAAAGAGAAAAGTTCTAAAATGACTGCATTCCTATATATTTCTATTTGATACTCCACCAGAGTGTAACAGTACAGAATTAAACTTTTGTACCGATATTTTGTATATTTAATATAAACTAATAATTTTTTCAAAGGTTAATCAATCTGGGCATTACGATTATACCGTTTTAGGCTGTTATTATGACAAAGAGGAGTTTTCTGTGTAAGAACTGTTCCAAAGTAGAAGATTTGCAAGGGGGGGGGGGGGAGGGAGGGGTATGAGGGAATGATTCCCTACCTTAGAGGCTTTAAAATTATCTATCTTTGTTATAGTTGAAAAGGTTAATGATGGGACTATTATAGCCACTTGTATTGCATTTGGGGCGACAAAAAATGATGCTTGCTATTAAACCAAGAGGCCTGTCATTTAATCTGCGACTGTAACACATCAGTGCTTTGCATAATCAGCTTATATAAAACAAGATAAATGGCAAATTATTGTCTTTTATAGACACAGCTACTATACTTAAATCACTTTGTAATGGTCAGTTCATATTATATGACTGGAATTATTCCTTTGTCATCTCTTTTGTTTTTATTTGTTTTTGGCCCGTATCTTACCACTTAATGATGGCTATCATGCATTGCATGCAAGCTTGATGACCTTATATCTTTAACTCCTCTGTAAAGTTGGACACGAGATCCAATGTTTTCCATGAAATGGTCTCCATTGGTTTCTCTGCAGGTATATATGCAAAATACGGTTTAAGATACTGTCGGAAATTATTTATTCCACAACAGCATTATCCCAAGCATAGTAGCTTATTCTTTTCATTCATTGTATGCCAATTTTTTTTATACCGTTTCAGCGGAAGACGTTTTGGTACAACCTCTAAGACTTTTACCTATTTTTTTCATGTCAGATGGAACCCTTTGACCAAAGTTTTCTCATATTGATAATATTAAGAGTGGAAAGTATAGAGATGATGTGTACCATCTATTCCAAGACGAATTTGGTTTATAGGGTAAACATGACATCTAACATGTCAATAATATGTGTAAAAGTAAGTTGGCCTGACGTTTCGATCCTAGCAGGATCTTCTTCAGAGGCTAAATGACAAATGTTAGCCGATAATATAACGCAGTATTATGCATGATAGCACAGCAATTTTTTTTTCAAATATTCAAGTAACTTTTGTGGTGTTTGTTCCTTACATCATATTGCTGAGTTTGAAAACAAGATGACACTGTTATTCAGTTGAAATGTTTTGATATATGTGTGATGTCAAATATAAACGAACACTCAAATTGAATTGTTTTGTCGTTTCAATTTTCTTGTTCTTCTGTGGTTCCGATGATGAAAAGTAAACCTCACCAGTTATGTGTTTAGGCCTGGAGGGAGCAGTGGTTCAAAATTATTCCCTTCCTCCTATTTGCAAGATATTAAATACCCCTTAATTTTAACTCAGAGAACGAAAAAGAAAAAAGCCCAAAGATTGTTCAGGGACAGATGCACATTTTTCAGAAAGGAGAGGATATGGCCATGGGGTTGTTTAGACTGACTCCAAGGTAGGGGATATCTGGGGGGGGAGGTTATGCTGAACTAAAATGTTACATTTTGAGGCTACAAATCAGGGCTATAATCAGGTCAATAGAAACAGGATTGTGCTATAGTGACTATGCTTTTAGTTTGGTGTTGAAATGAATACCCTGCCACACACCCCTGGATCCATACGTGCCTTTCCCTCTCGTTACAATACATTAACCAGTAGACTTGGCAGTTTTCATATATACCCAATACTAACAAAATTGATAGTTGTTTAAATATAATTATTGCAAACTGAGTATTATTATTGTTCAACAGCTAAAAGCTAGCAAATGTAACATAAGAAATATCCACTCTCACATAGTTCATAGTTCATTCCCATTGATATCCATTTTCATCAATGTGTTGTGTCTGTTATCATGTTACTTTACATATTACCATATACTGTGGCTGAGAAATGTTTGTAAACATATTTAAACTACCCCAGCCCTCTTCACTTTATTCTGTCACAGCAATGTTGTTGCAGTATCCTCCTTGTTTCAGTGTTCTTTATTAACATGTGCATCGCATCATACTTTATTAAACGACAGCCTAAATTTAGGCATATATATTTAATCTACCTATTACACACACACACACAGGACCAAATAGGGTTGACATTGTGTTTAAAAAATGAGCAAAACTTTCAATCATTAACATTTAATGGTTTCCAAATATCAGAATATAATATAGAGCCATTTGTCAGTCTAAGTTAAACGGTACTTGACATATATATATATACATGCAAATTCTAAACAGAAACACAAAATCAGAACAAAACTACTCGGAAATTATCATCTTTCTTTCACATGGTTTTTATTTTATTAATTCTCTTACAAAATGTATGTGACCTATCAGCACCACTTAAGGTTAATCTTACCTTACATAAAAAAAATAGTAAAGAAGAAGAAAAAAGAAAGCCATTGCAAAGAAAGGTTGAATGTATTACAAATACGCAAGTGAATTACCGATAGATCATAAGGACGATGCTATTCAGTAGTCTTAATATGCTGTCAATATGACACGTATTAATATTAAGAATTTTAAGTTGATATGCTTCTGAGTAATATTTTATAAGACATGATTCGAATCCTTTAACATCCAACTCGAGCTCATACCTCAATATGCTTTCGTGTGCAGTTACTGTTTGGGTCATTACTCGCATCTAAGTTGACGAGGGATTTTTTTCTTTTCTTTTGCTTTTGCTTTTCAGCATAATCGATCTGCTGGATTGATCAGAAAACAATCCACATGGTGGTATGAGAAATTCAGATGCAGTATTGTAAAAGGTTTCTGGCCTTGACAGGATTTCCGTACACCTTCAAGAAACCTTTGGGAATGGAAACTACAAACATTTTTGCAATAAAAAAAACTTCTTTTATGAAAGCAATATTTTTAACAAAACGTTTGGACACTTGACACATATCTTACAGGAACATGGGCAATTTTGAAGATTGAAGAAATAAAGAAACTTTTGAGAAGAAAATGGCTAGGACTACAAAGGATGGAATTAGCACAGTAAGCAGCAAAAGAACCAAGAAAAAAGAAACCCATCCACACATCCATTCAATAGACGAAACCATATCGTGGAACATATTAAAAAAAACCTCAGGTTCAAATTTATAACCTAAAGCTTTGGTCCATTTCTTGCATTATACTATAAAGTTCTCTCTTTAGTTTTCTTAGTCATAAATATAAAATCATCTATGTGAGGTGATCACTGTCCTTAAAATCTTCTGTGATTAATTATTTTAACATGATACACTCTAACAGAATAACATCACACTGTACACTTTTAAGTACTGCATATCACTCATACAAATAGACATCTGAAGAGTGAATGAAGTCATATCCAATGTAGTCGTATCTAAATTATACAGTTTTACACAGAACAGACCCAAGATAAAATATAATTCACAATTACAAAAACCAAAAAAAAGAAAACAAATACAGTACTGATGTATCCTCACAAAGTTAAGAATATCTTCACAAAGTTAAGATTGTCCTCACAAATTTAAGATTGTCCTCACAAAGTAAAGATTGTCCTCACAAAGTAGAGATTGTCCTCACAAAGTAAGATTGTCCTCACAAATTTAAGTATGTCCTCACAAAGTAAAGATTGTGCTCACAAAGTAAAGATTATCCTCACACAGTTAAGATTGTCCTCACAAAGTTAAGATTGTCCTCACAAAGTAAGATTGTCCTCACAAAGTTAAGGACGCCCTCACAAAGTTAAGAATGTAGTGTGGACATCCTTGTAATGTACAGCATACATCTTCTATGTTATGTTATTTACAGTATTGTGATAAGTATCAGAATCATCTGATATATGCAACATGCTTTCATCCTCTATTCCTGAAGATGACCAGTTACTGTGTGTATGTCGTAAACTTGTCATATCGTTGGGTATTATGCATCCATCAAGGAGAATTGACATACCTTTTATTAACACATTGACAGGCTGGATCCTGCTATTCTTAAAGAAATAATTTTAACTCATGATCAACAAATCAGTGCCAGCAAGTCTTGTACACTATTCTTTTATTTTATGAGAAGTTTCAACTGTAAAAAGAACATAACATATGATATTGAAATATGACACTAAATATTATTGTCATGACTCAAATCACTACATGTCAAAAAGTTAAGTAATCCTGAATAAGTCTGAGTTTTTCCACATACCTGTAGACACTGGACCTCTAGACAAGAAAAATTACAGTGGTAGTGACTCGGCCTTGATCATCTATAGACGATTCATTAAAATCTGGAATCATCCTATAACACCTGTCTGG
Organism: Apostichopus californicus; assembly: GCA_020650975.1. Classification (NCBI taxonomy): domain Eukaryota; kingdom Metazoa; phylum Echinodermata; class Holothuroidea; order Aspidochirotida; family Stichopodidae; genus Apostichopus; species Apostichopus californicus. The sequence goes on along the minus strand of JAIPMN010009362.1, from coordinate 5,176 downwards.
CCCTCACCTGACACATCTTCACCACCCATACGCCCTTCCCCCTCCCTGCAACCTGCCCCATCCCAACATGGCAAATCATTTTATCACCACACAGTACTTCATCAATCTTGTTGGCTTCAACTATAAGTAACTAGTAGCTATACCATATACCAAACACAAAACTGTTCTCAAAAAATTAAGCTGCTTAAGATTTCAAGGAAAGTCAACAAAGCTAGAGAAATGATGTGAGAGCATGAACCAACATAGCATACTTTCTTTAACATGATCTACAAGGGCCAAGCAGACAGATTACATTACATAAGTACAGTACCTTGGATTTGTAACATGATGGGTTATTACATGCAGTTGTACCATTGCAATATATTGTGCTGTGTGCTTGTTCAATACAATTTCATTAATAAAAAGACAAATTGAATCATATTCCACTCCATATTAGATTGACGCAATCAACCATAGTGTAATCTATGACATGAACCTTCCTACCAGGGTACAAGTTAAGGTTCAAAGGTGGTGGGCTTGGCAATTTGTTTTAAGGGAATTTAGAAATTGCCTTGAGATATGCAACCTGTTTACTTCCAAACTGTTATTAGGATAACATGTTCACAGTTCAGTTAAAGCTTATTTCAATATATTTATCACATGACTGCCAGCAGTCCATGGTTTCGTTGTTTTTCTTGTTTTACAAACATACAATATTATGGCAAGAAGGCAAAACCCCAGACAGATATGGTTACCTTCAAAGTAAGAGAAATTATACCAATCAATCGTAGAAACATTATACTCAAATTCTGTATTTGAAGAAAATATCATAAGAAATCAATTATGCACAAACAAAGATTGTCAATTCCTGTACCATTGTGCAGAACAGTTTTTTCCTTTTATGGGGTGTACTGGTCACATTCAGTTGATAGGAGTGTGTACTACTTTAATTTACACTTTATAGTTTACCTCTGAATGACAATAAAACAGCAATACTGTGTGACTTAGACTGACCTATATTGAAGTTTAATTACTATGGTATGATTAGCACCAAATAATCCACATCTTTGCTTGCAAGTATCGTACATGACACCATTATCCCACTCCAACACACAGAGTGTTCAAATGTCATTAGCTTCAAACACAGACACTTTAAATGTCCATATATGTAGCTAGATACCTTTTTGCATAGTGGCAGGATACATAAGCAGGGGTCCATTTCTGTTATGGGAAGGGGAGGGTGAGGCTAGAGTATATTAATATCCAAGGGGAAGGACCTAAGAGGTATCCACTTCCCTTATGAAGAAATTCTGGTTAAATGGGCTTGGATACAACATGATGGTACATATTAAAACTTTTTAAACAATGAATGTGGAAGAATTTTCAAATGTTTAGGTTCAACTGTAGATACAGATATTTAATTTGTGCTGTACACTGGAATTCTTTGGCATTATTCTGTCTGTCATTAAAAGGAAGGGGGCGTGGACGACCCCCTTGATGTTATTCAGCCCCCTAGAAGTACACATTGTTGCACCCCAGATTATTGGAGCAAAAAAGAACATGCTGTAACAATTTCCAGTTCATCTGAACATTATCAGTGCTCTTTCAACCTTACAGTACACTAACCACACAAATAGACAACTGAGATTCAAGTACGTTTGGACAACACATTAAACTTAAAATTGGTGAAATTTTAAGATCAAAAGCCACTAAGTAATGAATACAAAAATAAACCTTTTGGGATATAATTTTCCACCATTTCCAATTGGCATTGACTTCTTTTGTTTTTTGCTTATTATTTAAACTCTGGTGGCAAGCTTCTCAAATGTTAGGAGAAGTATATATATATATATATATATATATTATATATAGATATATGTAGATATATGTGTGTGTGTGTGTGTGTGTAAAACAGCACTTGCCAATATTTAAGAACTTTGGGAGAAACAGAATTAATAGTTTGACAAAAATCTGAAAAATGCAACTTTATGGCAAAAACTTAAAAGACCCTGTTTTGAAAGAAATACATTGATAATGGTGATTTGCACGAAACAAATATGAACCAACTTTTGGTAGCAGATCTGGGGAAGACCATATTTGAGCGATAAAAATTACTTGGAAAAGCGAAAGTAATAATGATATAAAGCAAATGTTAATGTAGCTGAAAGAGTTAACTTAAGACACTTTCCAATCAAGGGCCAGAATGACCAGATAGCTGTGGGTGCGAACAATTAAACTTTAAAGCAAGATGACATAACAAAAAATAGAGGGAGTTCATACAAACTTAATATGGTCATGTGCCACATGGACTAATATTTTATCACTATTATAAACTAATGTCGGGACGAGAGAAAGCCAAGGTACAGTAGCATGTTTCCATGTTCATGTTCCTACTTATATTACCCTATCATTAATGCTTTTTACCAAAACACCATCACAGAGCAAAGGGGGAAAAAAATGAAATTCAAGTTTTAAGAGTTGATCCATTTCAGTCAGGCAGCAATTTCATTTTGCTTCATATTTTCAGAGAGTCGGAGCCTAGAAAATATTTCAACACTTAAAGTTAATTCGATATTACATTAAAATAACATAAGACCTCTTATTCCTACAATTGCCCCCCACCGGTTCTCCAACCTGCCTCGGTCCATTGTCTGAACATGAAACTGACAACATACCATATCTTTATATGTTGATTGTGACCTTTAAGTAAAGCGAAAATAATATTTCAAAAATAATAATTCAAAAGATAAGATACAGATAATGTAAATGTAAATGTATACTGATTTGTTCAACAGCTATATTACTTTATATGCCACTGCTCTAAAATAATAAATTTTATGTTCCTTTTACTTGGGAAAGAGAACTTTGTAATAACCTTTGAACATCAGGTTTTTAACTGAAATCAGTTATATGACTTTGCAAATCATATCGGCTAACTTTATGTTTTATCCACAAATGTTCTATTAAAGGTGGTTTAGCAATAACTAAGGCCCTTTATAAAAATTTTTAACGGTATTCAATTGCTATAAAATTAAGCCCTAACTGAACACCAAAAAGTAATTTGGCAAACGACGAGAATTCCATAAATTTTTCTTTTAACTGTCAAGATGATATTGTTTACTGGTAGATAATTTGTGAAAAACCTATAATGTTCCACGGATTTCAGGGTGTTTATTACTACTGCTTAGTCAAGGTATCATTTCGGGTAGTCATTTGGACAATTTATCTAGAGCAGTGGTCCACAAATGTTTAGGCCCACGACCCAGAGTCTTCTGTGAGGCCTGAGCAGCCCCCCACCAGATCCCCACCTCATCAGAATCTATGCTCAGAATGGATGACAGTTAACTTGTACTATGGACCTGATGTTGCAAACAATTAACTTAATCATTGATCTCCTTAGGAAAGCTCCTAACCTTATGATGCTTTTCATGAATCGCACCAAAAACCCTGCGAGCACCCCCCCCCCACCCCACCCAAAACAAATTATGGGGGCACGACCAAAAGGTGGGTTGTGTCCAATACTTTACAAAAACTGAGTTATTAAAGTGGCCAAATGCTCCACAAAAGCCTTAGATTGTTATTTTATTTTGCAACAAATTAGTCTTTTGAATCATGGACATGGTTGGAATGTTCTGTGTAGTACTAAATGCACTATACATCAAAAAAGATTTTCACAAAAGTGCAAAGTTTTTCTTTACTATTTTTCTTCTTTTGTTTCTCTACTACTCTTTCTTCTTTAACTACCTTACTTTTTCTTTTTCAGACTATCAGCTAATTATCATGTATTACAGACTTTGACGGATCAACTTTTCGATGCCTAATGGGTAATTTTAAAAAAAAACAGAAGTAAAGTAGACACGGTATAACAACGAAACTTGCACTTTACTTAAAAAAATATGTTCCGTATTCGTGTATTGTTTCGTTCATGCAGATAGCATGTAGTCATTTCAAAATCTTCCACAAAAATGTTCAGCCAAAATATTCAGCAAGTTAACTTCTTCAAAGTTTAAAAGAAAAAAAAAAAGTAATTAATTGTATTCTTGTATAAACTGTACAGCGCATATGTTGCAAACATTGGCAACAGCGAAACAAAATGTTTGTTATTATTAACTATTAAACTGCCACCATTCCACTTCATCTGTCTCCATTCCCCACTTTCTTCCTTCACCGGTCAACCATAACCCACACACCTCTCACCCACCCCCCCCCTCCCACTTTCTCACCCTATTTCTTCCAAATATACGTCCATACCTGTACATGTCAAAATGTCTAGAAAAAATGCTAGACATTTGTGATTAACAAAAATACTGTATAACAGCATGGAGCATGGCACACACTTTTGAAAAGCCAATAAACTTGTGACATTCGGATCACCTGACCAGAAATTTAAAAACAGGATATCTACTAACCTGCAAGCAGCCAGCTGCAACAGTTTCTAAATTTCTGTACAAAGTTGTTAGGGAGTTTAATAACACTTAATCCGGGGTTTTATTCACCCACAGAGGACGATATTAATTGAGACCGTTACTTTCCAACCTAGGCGCGGAGGATTCGTTGTACGTAAAGAGCATCTGTTTACGGACAGCTTCGGTGAAGGAGGGAACGTCGTCAATGTTCTTCCCTTCCGTACTGATCGGTGGTAGTGCAGTAATTATCACTTTGCCTGATGAGAATGAAAAGAAAATGAAAAAAAAAATTAAAGCATAAAAATGTGAACATAATGAATGTTGCTTTTGCATTGAAATACAACTGAAAATGAGAGACCGATGGGGCCGGGTGTATGTTGGGAGGGGGGGGGGGCACCAATTACTGGATCAATAAAAAGCCGGGTTCCAACTGCATGTGATGTCATACTGTGATTTGCAAGTCAGTTCTAATGGTAGCATATAGTATCCCATCGATAGTACAAACCATGTCTAAATAAACAGTACCTCAGTCAAAAGTTAATCTCGTTAACTGCTCAGAAATGTCTTTGAGTGATTTGATTGGATGAACTTCATACTCGGTACACCATGTTTCGATGGTCTCTGCAGCAAATTGTTGGAAACCCATATACTCCCCCACATGACATAAACTCTTGAGTGATTTAGTCGTTACCGTTTAGCTCCACATGTACTGGGAAATTTCTCTTGTTAGTATCATTATCATACGTACAACAGATTGCTCTTTCAGAGCATCATATCACAGACTTGTTGAT
>JAIPMN010009356.1:0-12837 GCA_020650975.1 Apostichopus californicus | reverse complement strand
GATTTTTGTCATTGACCGATCATAACCGCACGACGGGGGTCACAGAATGTTAGCACCAATCAAAATAGATCTTAGGAAAGCTTAGGGGTTTCAGTCAATCACAAGCATTTCCTGGATATACAACATGTCTGCGCCCATGTGTACTTATGTCGACCCGGCCCAATTTCAGTGGTGTGACAAGCAGAAGATTTACACAGTATAAGTTAGTGCGTTACTTCACAATTTGACTTCAAGTTCAAGGCGGACAGAGAGTGAGATTTGAGTAGGCCCTAGGTACTAAATTAGGACTAACGCTGAATGTTAGCGTTTAGAGCTTGTTAGGTACCTACAGTACGTAGACCACTACGTTAGGGCCTAATTATCTGAAAAAGAAACTCATGATGCGGGATCTATTGAAGATTCTTCTGGATCTTCCAGACAGGTAGGCCGGCCTAGGCTATGTAATTTTTCTTCTCCCATGTTTGTTCAAACAAGAGGATATTTATTATTCCTACATCCTATATTTTTCCAGGATATTTCAGAAATATGGTAGATTGAATACTAACGTTAGGGTCTAGGGTCTGTTTGAGATGTTGAAATGTATTGGTCTCCACCCGTGTAAACTCATTGAACTTGCATAGCCTAGGCCTACAATATTCGTTGCAAATTTGTGATTGGCCTTGAGTAACATTGTCTGCAATAAAGCATGATTACAGGTTGCACAAGATTATTCTTCCCATGATAAAGTCTTCTCAAACTATGTGGGCTTGTGTTGGATGCAATGTTTTTTCCAAAAAGTGGATATTTACTCCAAAACCATGACTGATGCATCAAATTCATTCATTCTTTCCCTTGCTGATGGTTCTCCAAAGTTTCATTGTGCCTATGTGCTGCAATTGTATCCAGGGACAATTTGGTTTTATGACATGTGACTGCAAAATTGGACCACAGTTGTTAATTCCAGGTGACAGTAACAAAGACTAAATTGATTTCTTTCTCTTTGGAAATTGTTAGGCAATTATATAATCTGTTCTGGTGATGCAGAATTCATTCAGCAGGTGGTTCAATTCCATCAACAGATACATACAGCCAAACTGTTTCCAAAAGAAAGTCAAGTGTGCGCAGCACCATAATGAGACTTTTAACAAGAGGCATTACAGGAGTTTTAGGTGGCAAAGCTCTAGTTTATTTTTCTCACATCGTCTACATAACAATTTTCTCTAACGGTGGTAATCTTGCATTTTAGTGTCCGTCACCCAGCACTCTACACAGCAAATGTGAACGGTAGGGGTAATCTTAAACCAATTATGACTTCATTATAGACCAACCATTGGTCTTCCAATGAAAGACTCCAGATGTGTTGTTAGCTTGGCAACTAACTTCAGATTATACAACAACAAAATGGGAGAAAAGGAAGCATTTTTTTGGACACAGCATCCATCCTCATCATCAGTATGTGACCTGGGTATCATTCTTGACTTTACCTTCAACATGGAGAAACACCTGTCATCAATCTGTAGTGTAGCATACCATCACTTTGCACAACATCAATGACATAAGGAAGTCACTTGATACCAGAACTGCTGAAACACTGGTTCATACATTTGTCACATCTCATCTAGATTGTTGTAATGCTGTCTTAGCTGGCCTTCACAAATGGTGAATAAACAAGCTACAGGTTGTCCAAAATAGCGCAGCTAGAATGATTCTTAACATGAGAAAATCTGAGCATAAATCCTCAGCTCTATATCACCTTCACTGGCTTCCAATTCAACAAAGAATTAACTACAAAATTCTTTTGCTAACTTGTAAAACACTTCATGGGCAACACCTCAATATTTGTGTGATCTCATCTCCCCTTTCCAGCCAATTCATTCTCCACGCTCTCAACATACTAATCTCCTTATTAAGCCTCGCTTCGAATTCAATGGATACAGTGTTCGTGCATTTTTTTAGAACTGGGCACTGGCCCTTTTTTATGAAAAATTTAAGTCTCAACAAATTCAAAATCATGGTTGGATTTAAAATTTCTATGTGCAGCAATTTGTGATCATTATCCTTCAAATACTTATTCTAATTCTAAGCCTTAGCATGTTGAAATGTTTTATCCTACCAGACCAAATTCTGAAAGGTTGACCTCACCCCCCCCCCTCCCCCTTTCCCAGTAGTAAACTGCATGATCTTGGTGCATAGAAGAGTTTTGCCTGGGCATTTCCTTTTTTCAAACTCCAATGTTTGGCATGAGGAAGGCTCTTGAAGTTGAAGGTGGGGGGGGGGGGGGGAAGGAGACATACCCAAAAATTTTTTGCTCGGTATGTGCGATAGAAATGCTGACAGAGTTACCGTGTAAAGGGTGGTTGCAATGCCTCCAAACTCCCCCCCCCCCAATCAATCGAGAGTTTGAATTGTTTGTCACCTTATCTGAATATTCAATGTGACAGCATCATGGTGTGTTGGTTACCGTATCCGAAGAATGCAATAGCTTCGTGACATAGTTGTCACAACATCAAATAATGTGATAGCATCACAGGAACTTGGGGTTGTGTACTAAATTTTACAATATTTTATGCTCGCAGAACACCATGACAAGTTTTCAGTCTCTTCACTAATAATGAACATGTCATGAAAGGGGATTTCCATACATCTGTGAAAAATAGTCAATGAAATAAACAGACAAATGCCTTTATTAATATTACGACAGGTTTATTGAAAGCACCAAGTACAGTCCTCTTGCTGCAATGTCACCAGATTCAAGTATTGCATTTATTCACCACTAATAGGCTGTGATATCACTAAAATAATAAATAAATCACTGTTTTTGCCAGCAACTAGATTGCAGTAGAAATAAGCAAGCACACATACTTATTAACATATGAAAATGAAATGAGAATTTACGTGTGAGGAGTTTGTCAAACTGAAACACAACCAGCTATGGTATTTCCAAGATACATTTGGCATGGCAAAGTACTGTCAAAAACTACAAAATGCCATACACGAAATGCACATAAATTTGAGGTTTGCTGTTGTGTTTTGATCCAGGCACCATGCAACATATTTCTTGTTAATTAAACAAACAGGTCTTTGTATACTGACTTGACAGAAAGGAAAATGTTAATTGACAGTCAAGACTCACTGAAACCACAGAATGTTTGACATACAATGGTTGAGTTCATTTACTGCATGCAATGTTAAGAAAATAGCATAATATGAACCCTGCTGATTGATAACTATTTCATGCCACAACAAATACCTTTTTACAGTGAAAAAAAACCCTTTTTAGACTAAATGGATCTGTCAATAAATGTACAGAACATATGGCACCTGTGATTTGCAATGGGCATATATCTATAGCATTTTCATTTTAAGATATTGTTATTTATTTTAATGTTGTTTACTATTTATTAGACACTAGTATCAAGCTTCCTCTTGATTAACTGTATGATTAGGTGGCAGAATATGAAAATTAATGACCGCAACATGAGCAAAAATATCTACAAACCTTTTCTGCCACACCCCTCCCCCTCCCCTTTTCTTCATCAACATTGAACAACCAAGGTGTGAATTGTTATTCTGCTTGCATACTGTGCTTTCTCAAGTGACTTGAATTGCAATAGATAATCACATTGAGTTGCTTTTTAAATTTATTGTGATAATTTGCTTGATCCTATGTAGTTTTGGTCACTGCCATAGGGGGAATTATTCCATTACTTCTCATATAATGTCTGAAAATGTTGCCAACAGATGATTGAACAAACACTGGTCCAGTGACCAAACTGAGAGGATTAACATTTCTACTCACCAGAGGAAAGCTTGTGGTTGCAATTGTCACCATAATGTGTATGAAACAACAGCGTGTATAATAACACACAAAGAACGTCAAAGATTGCTAATGAAAAATTCAATTCTTACTTTCAATGGAAGTGAGCCTCTAAGCTCAGACAGGTCGGTCTAAGAGAGTGGTGGTATCATACGGAGGTACTTTTGGTTATTTTTTGGGAGTAAGATTTCCAATGCCCCATAAATGGGCAAAACTAAGGGGGGGGGGGTGTTAACAACTTTAAATCACACAATCTGATCATCATATACCTGAAATGGATTAATACTCATCAAATTTGTAACTCTGCTTGGCTGCAAAAGTTTAGGTTGCCTGCTGTATCGTTGCTAATAATATTTGAAGGTGCGTCAATTACGAAGGTGCGTCAATTATGAAGCCATTACTATTACTTGACTATATCATTACTACTAGGTAGGCTATATCGAAATTCGGACTTCTTCGTCCATTTAAAAGCGCCCGAAACGAACACTCGTCATTTCTCTATATACTGAGTGTGAAACTGCTACTTAAGCTTAACTATACACGCTTGGAGTCGGGCTGGAAGTCGCCATTCTTCTCCACTGCACTACGCTTTTCACTGGACGTCGTGGACAGCACATATACGATATTGTATACAGTACACATATTCATCGAATATGTTTTCATCCTAAGGGAGCAGACATCTTGATTAGGGGTGCTTGGCAGCGATTGGCTGACACCCAAAAGCTTTTCTAAGATCTATTTTGATTGGTGCTATCATGTTGCGACACCGTCACCCTCATAACGCGTGCTACAGCTGTTTAACAATATTGGAAAATTACAGACGTGATTCATATGTCACATCACAAGCGGCGACTAGACTATGTCTTCCTAGGAAATAAATGTTACGGATTTTAGTGTGTTCCTTGCGTGTTGTAGTCCTATTGTCACATTTCCTTATAGCTTATGGAATTGATATCTAGAGAGCAACTTTTACAAATTGCAAAGGACGCTGCTGTTTAACAATTTTGGAAAATTACAGATGTGATTCACAAGCGACGACTGTGTTTTCGGAGAGATACATAATACGGATTTTAGTGTGTCACTTTCGCGCTGTAGGCATACAGTCACATTGCTTTACACTACAGCTTATTGAATTGCTCGAAAATATCTCAGATATTTAGAGAGCATCTTTTACAAATTACAAAGGACGAAATAGGAACTTTAAGTATTTAACTTCCATGGGGATAAAACAGAACAGCCACGATCTCATCACGCCGGAGTATGCAACATACGAATCCAGAAGAAGGCGGCCATTTTATTGTGATAACGTGTTCCCAAGGAATAAACCACTGTATGCAATGTTACCAGGAGAAATCAATTTAGACAACATGACGGAAAACATCACCGGGAATTTCATTGAAGCCTATATGGTTTTAAAACTGGCGGACTTTGGCGTGGATAGGCCCGATCGTCTCGGATTAAATATACATGCAGCTAGTAGTGTTGGCTCTGAAATTTGCCCTTATCATACGACGTTGTATAGTACAGAGAGAGATGCTATGGTTAGAGCGATCCTTGTGGAATTGGATTTACTCGACACATTAACTAATTTACATATCTCAAAACATACTTTATTGGAAACATTTCTTTATATAGCTGATACTCTATTTGAAGATGATGATGTATCGTGGTGGAAAATAGTGACTTTAGTCGATTGTTCAGCTCAAATGGCTGTCATGTGTGTGGACCGAGAACTTCCTAACATGGTCGAAAGTTTGTTATCTTGGACTTCAATGATTATGGAGAAAGATAATGTAAAATCATGGATTGAGGAGAACGGAGGTTGGGTAAGATTTTAAATTTGCTTCATACAAAACAAAACATTGCAGGCCACCTCAGCCAACCGGCCTCTTCCCCCTCAAAAAATAAATAAAAGATTACGGTACTGTTACCCCCCCCCCCCCTCCCCCCACAGAAAGAAGAGATAAGTGTAATATCATTAGGATAATAGGGCACACAGCAAGACAAAATGGCTAACAGGAAGCAACTCGATCGTGTATTCTTTGTTTGAGGGCGTCAACATAAACCGTGGCAAAACACTTTTACATGTATACTTCAATAAGTGCCTCTTTTTGGTAAAAGGAAGTATCCGCGGGATTCTTTTTTCATTTCATATTTGTAATTTAAAAGAAATGCAAATTAGCACAGATCCAAAATCTGGAATAAAGCTATCATGATTAATATGTAAGGAGACCTTTTTTCTTCATATTTTTGGCTTTCAGAAAGTTTTGACCAATCGCATGAAAAGTTATTTGCAAACACAGGTAAATTTTATTTTCTAAATATAAGCTAATGGATAACTAAAAAGAATGTTTATAACTTACCTATTTTTCAAACGACCCCTCCCAAACCCCGGTTTGTTGCTCTATTACGTAAAGTTGCGTTTACAACAAAGCCATCGGCTCAATGCAAATGCCGATACTTAATAATATAAACAGCTTATCGTATAACAACAGTACAGTGGATTTTTTGTTTGATAAGAATTGTTTACATTCATGACCGAATATCCAAACAAGATACTTTCAGGAAACCATCGCGGAATGGGATTTACACGTACTTCTCGTAAGATTTGCATTACCAATGGCCGGTCATTACATAGTCTTACGTAAGCGATCGAGTTAAATCAAGCCGGGTTTTTATGAACAAAAGAGCGTAATCTGGTCAGTTGTCGTAACGTGTTTTGTTTATATATAAGATACAGAGGATATGTTGGTGGTATAAGCAAGTAAAGCTTTTTCTACTGCCACGTATATGGTAGGCCATACGGGAAATAATTGCTGATTTAATGTCCGTACGAATTAAAATTATTACCGGTATTAATTCTATTTAATACCGGCATTAATTCTCAGCCAATCACCATGCAGCTTCATATGCCGGCATTAAATAGAATTAATACGGGTATTAAATAGAATTAATACGGGCATTAAATAGAATTAATACGGGCATTAAATAGAATTAATACGGGTATTAAATAGACCAATCACATCAGCGAATTTTGTTACCATGCTCAGTCTGAGCTAGTGTTAATCCCACAGCGTGAAAGCAGTGTAGTTGTAGCTAACAAGCAAGGTACAACATACAACGCAATGGCACGCATGACAGACAAAGAACAATTTTTGCATGATTTTCGTCGAGAAGCGAACGATAATTGTAGGTTATTGACAAATGTTGACCCTCAATCCCAGTCCGATGTTTTATCAGTTCACAATGCTTTGAACCGTCTTGTTATTCTTCGAAGAACGTAAGTTGAAGGTTGGCGCGGCGATCAGATCAGATGAACAAGTGAGAATTCTGCTGATGTGATTGGTCTATTTAATGCCTGTATTAATTCTATTTAATGCGCGTATTAATTCTATTTAATACCCGTATTAATTCTATTTAATACCCGTATTAATTCTATTTAATGCGCGTAATAATTCTATTAATGCCCGTATTAATTCTATTTAATGCCCGTATTAATTCTATTTAATACCCGTATTAATTATATTTAATGCCCGTATTAATTATATTTAATGCCCGTATTAATTATATTTAATACCAGCATATGAAGCTGCATGGTGATTGGCTGAGAATTAATGCCGGTATTAAATAGAATTAATACCGGTAATAATTTTAATTCGTACGGACATTAAATCAGCAATTATTTCCCGTATGGCCTACTATACACGTATAGAGGGCTATACAGCATCAGGGAGTTGTTAATGTTATGGAATAAGAACTGCCTGGTAGCATTTACATGGAAGTCTCACCCTGGTATCAAGATTTATCGCAAATATCAAAATTCAAATCAAAGTTTGGTGAAATTGTGTTCACGTCACGATCTGCCAATGTTTGGAGGTGTATTAAAACAGGAAACTATTGTTTAATGTTTCCATTTTATGTAACAGACGGTTAGCTGTTCCATTTCAATTTTTGTACATAAAATGTTGGCACAGGAAATATGTACAATATGCAATATTTCTTTCCATTTATTCAGTAACGTACATATTTTGCATAGCAATATTCTTGGCCACACCCAAAAAAAAGGGAACTTTTCAGACGTCATGAAAAGGTGTGACGTCATAGGTGCGCCTCCGTCTATAGTCTAACAAGAGCAAAATTCTTAACAAACCAGAGCCCATCCGGACTCCGCTCTGCTTACTTTTTTTTTCAACATCACAGCATTGGACCTCTTGGTTATACATTTTCTTATTTTTTATGTGTAGATTAATATTTTGTTTATTATAATTCATACCCTTTTCTCTCATTTTTGTTTTTGCAGGCAGTTTAAAAAAGTGGATGCGATGAAGATACCGTCCTTTATAAGGACTTGAAAAATCAACTTTCCGGAATTTACCGTTGATAGCCGATACATACAGCAAGGAAGTGGTTGTTTCGATTTCGAAGCTCAGTGTACATTCTCTGCGCATGCGCTGATTACAAAGATATACGAATTGACCGCATCTGTGATGTATCTAAAGTTTGACAAACTGCTACATGTTTTAATGTAATGTAAACAGTTCACTTTATTCACAATTGATACGCATATGTGAAACATGTAATTTTGGATGGCCATTGCAAGAAAAGCTGTATAACAAAGTTTGTTTTGTAAATGCTTAAAGCATGTATCATATATATTGTACAACAGATGGTAAGTACATATGAGTTAGTTGCCGTTTAACTCGAGCATGGTCGTGTACCTGTAATCGTTGTTCTAGTGTTCTGTAAAATGTCTGCGACGGATTTGACTAAGTCGTAGAAATGATATCTACAAAAATATTAGTAACTAACAACACGTAAACATGTTCAATCCTTCCATATTGGATTCTCACACAACTGTCCAATTATTAGTGCAATTATTATTAGTGCCAATTAAATCCAGATTACAAATTATTTAAAATCGTTAGTGACCTCTAATGGAATTGTTTGTATCAAACTTATACCAAAATCAACGCAAAATGTGTTAAGCCTAACGTTATGCTCAAATATGGGGTTGGGGGGGGGGGGTATTCTACTTTTGTCGCAAGTAAATCAATTCTCTTTCTTTCCTTCTTTTTGTTTGCCAATGAAACCAGCCTGCAGCTCAATTATATAAAGTCAATATACAGTTATGTAAGTAAATTATCTGTCAGTTTGTATGTGTGTGTGTGTAGTAGCACTTTGTTAAAAGGCTATGTTACTTATGTAATTTAATAATATGTTAATTGATTAATTACATGAGTCTACTTTTCGGTTTGAAAAACAAATGCTCGGTTGTAAGTAGGTGTTCGTCGCGGTGACATTTGCGATATCCGGAAGACCACTGTTTTTTGAGAAATATTGTTTCCAATCCGATTGGTTCATATTTCAAACGAGTAATTTTAACAGAAATATTAAACTTGAACAAACCATTATTATATAGGGTATATTATTGTTCTTGTAGCATGAATATTCATTAATACGTATACATGAAATTTACACTTGAAAGAAATTCTGCAATTAAAATATGCAATGTTTATTTCCCCGCCATGCCTATATATACACTCCACCGATGTCAGGAAAATCCAACTGTTTATCCTAATTATTCTTCAACTCTGTTTATTGAGATATTTTTATTTTTGTATACTATTAATGTTTTACAGGAATACTACTTAAAAAGGAAAGCTGAAAGATATTAAGAATTTATTATAACTTTTTCTTCCATTGTGTACCGGAGTATGTTTTATTACATTAAAGCATTCGTTTGATATGAAGGTTATAGAACTTTCTTAAAAAGATACCTGTGATATCCGTTTGTTTTGGTCCCTTGCTGAAGTCAAATCGGCATGTGTGTGTATGTGTGTGACAAATAAATGACACTTTAGTTTGTATGCTCGATAACGAAACAAGGGAATGATTGATCGATGCCATATTTGGTGGGAGAGTGGTCCATAATGAGTTGATAATTTTGGTGCTCATATTAATATTAATGAGGTCATAGGGTCAAACGTCAAAATCTTCAAATTGCAATAACCTGGCAACCACAAGTTGGAGTGTCTTGAAACTTGATATTGTGGCGATATTGGTAGACCACCTATACATGATGATGTGTCTTGTAATTGATATTATGCATATTTATGAGGAGGCGGGCTGAGCGTTATTTTTTGTAATAAGTTTGTATGCACGATAACTAGACAAGGGAATGATTGATCAATAACATAAACATAGTTGGTGGGTGGGTGCTCCATAATGATTAGATAAACCCTTTTGATTTTGGTGCTCACATAATGAATATTAATGGCAAGAAAGGGAAAGAAACCATCAATACGGATAAACGGAGTCAATTTGGAATCACTGATGTAACCAAAGTAAATATTATAATCATAATTAGCCCTGAAATATTTGTTATTAACTTGTCCGCTTGATCTTAAATATCAGATAACATTTAGTAATCATGCGTAAGATGTGTTTACCTCTTAAAACTGTGTCACCTAGTGTTGTTATTGATATGTAAATGAGATATGTTTATTCAGTACATATCGTATATCAGGTATGTTTATGCAGTACCCAACTGTCAGTGGGATGAACCATTGATCTTCTATTATCAGATAACAACAAGCAATCATGAGCAAGATGTGTTTGCCTCTTACTGCGTCACCTAGTGTTGTAATTGATATGTAAATGAGATATGTTTATTCAGTACATATCGTATATAAGGTATGTTTATGCAGTACCCAACTATCAGTGCAGATGAACCATTGATCTTGATTCATATTGATTAATCTGATTTGATTGCCTCTCACTGTTTCACCTTGTTCTGTAGTTAATATGTAAGTTAGTTATGTTTATTCAGCACTCGGCGTATCAGCTGTGGGCTATATTTATTCAGTACTGAACGTATCTGTCAGGCAAACCATTGACCCTCCATTATCATGCAAAAATGTTTTATTTATCACTGTGCTACCTCATGTAAATGATATGCAAATTAGTTATGTTTATTCATTACGCAACGTCTAAGTTAAGTTTATTCAGTATTGAACGTAAAATTGCCCCAATTGGGTGAAGAGTATAACATAAACCTTTTGCCTTCCATTATAAGTTAGTATAAAAGTTATCATGCAGAAGATGAATTTGCTTCTCAAGTTCGCACTCATATCAGTGTTACCTCATGTAATTGATATGTGAGATGGGAGGAGTATTTAACATATTATTATTATTAAAGATGTATTTTGATGCTTTGATTTGGATCAGTGTGCCTTGATATGTAGTTATGACACCTTATCCTCCTTTTCTGTTACCAATCCTCATGCTTGGAATGGCGGAGTAAAGATAGATCCCGAACACAAATGTCATAGTAACAGGTCCTCTATCCTCTCTTCTCCTCCCCTCTCCCATGTCCCTCACAATCCCTCTCCTCAAGGTAACACCATTGGATGAGAGGATAGTGGACACAAATCCTGATAGAATTTACAAATAGTATTCTGGTATTGTCAGACATAACAAACTTAAATCGAACAGTAGGCTAATATATTAGGCTGATATATTTACTTTTCTATTAAGTATTTATGACGAATTTCGCATAAACATATTTTTCTTCTGCTAAAATAGCGCTTCTACGTTCCAAATGAGGTTGACTCCGTTCTTACACCGGAACCAGATGAGGCTACAATTCTGGACCGTGCAACTAAACATGATTTAGAATTAACACTGCATGTAATGTTATACATATACTTAGGCTCCCAACAGCATTTCGTTTGATAACGTAAGCCTTATTTGATTTATTTTCTGATGGACTTTTATCTGAAAATCAATTGAAATAAACAGCTTAATGTTTTTCTATGATATTAATTTTACTTTCCTTTTTTGTGGTCGTCTAATAACATTTAATTACGCCTTTTACGTCAGAGACTCTTTCAGCTTAGTCAGACTTATCGATACCAGGTACGATTTATAACAAATGTTACAATTTCAGCTTCCCACAGATGCATGGGTCAACCCCCAAAATGAGGTCATTTATTATGGAAAGCAAAAGAGAAGACATGCTGTTCTTGCAAAATACAACACCATCTTGCCAAAAGAAATAACAAGAAAATCATCAGCAACAACTTAACGTTTCGTCCATAATATAGTCTGGTTACCCTTTCGGCGTTCCATAGTGGAGAGGCCCGCTATCCGTTTGATAGACATGCCATCACCATAGATGGGATTCCATATCGGCTTCGGTTCAGTGTTAGAGATGTGGCCTTTTACCTTGCTTCATTTAAGCTGCGTTTAACACGATACCATAATGTTTAAACAAATAAATGACAAAAATAAACTGATACATCAAATCCGGTGAAATCGCGTTGTAGAAGCCTTGTTCAACGCGAAATTTTCTGCCAATTCTGCGATTTCCCACAGCAAAGTTTTGGGTCAGTTTCCCGCGCATGAAATTAGTGATCATATACTCTTTTAGTGTAGACTGCCCCCTTCTGGAATTTGCCGAATATCTGTGAAGTTTTGGTCCAAAAAGCTGTCACCAGGGCCTGCGAGGATATACTTCGGGGGACAGTAAATAGCGGTCATTATTTGAACTACACCATTTTGTTCCGCGCGCGAAAGCGACCGTTTACGTGTGGTTCTGTTCAATTTTATTAGAGTATCACACCCCCCCCCCCCCACCTCCGTTAATTGATTATATGGTTTATAACTTTACCATTCAAACATCCACAGCGTCATACAGTTGCTGCACACGTACACAACAACGTGACACAAAGTTAGCAATAATGTGGCTGTAATGAAGGTGTAGTGTTTTTATAATATTATTTTCATAGTACATGATATCGAAAAATAAAATACTGAATCCATTAATTATATTTGCATATATATTCGCATATATGTTTTCTTGGCATTGGGGGAATGTAAACTGAAGCAGGTCGGATGAAAATATCGGAGTAAAAACAAAGGCAGGTAAAAAAATGTCTACTGTAAGATATAAGGCAAAACAGTGTATATGAGTGTTATGAGACAGGCAAAGGCATATTGTCACTCACTATTATTATTTACACATAAACATTATGACTCTT
>JAIPMN010009353.1:0-57767 GCA_020650975.1 Apostichopus californicus | reverse complement strand
GATGAGTCGACCACACTCCCAGTATACACCCTACACCATGTGTTGACCAAACAACCAGAAATAAACAGAAACAAAATTAGTTAACCAAACTACCAGCATATACCCACAATGTGAGGCACACTTGAAAGATACACTGCAAAAGATGAGGGGACCACACTCCCAGTATACACCCTACACCATGTGTTGACCAAACACCCAGAAATAACCAGACACAAAATTAGTTAACCAAACTACCAGCATGTACCCACAATGTGAGACACACTTGAAAGATACACTGCAAAGGATAAGGCTACCAAACTCCCAGAAAGTAACACCACCCAAAAACTTTAGATGAGTGACTTATAAATTCACTACACAATACACACCACGCAATTCAAAGGGACTTTAACTGCAACATGATATGTTGTGTCATTTACAAACAATACAACATCACAGGAGATTAATCATCCAGATTCTTAAAGGGTGTGAAGACTCGCGCAAAAAGAAACGTCTAATGTCGGAAATCTGACCTAGTTTCTAATGAGGAATAACAGAAGTGTTAGACACCACCATCGATCCCAGAAAATACGCACACAGCTTGCTACCTTCGGTAATTAGACACTAGTGTATGTTCAGTACATACAGCTGCGGTCAATACCCACAACACAGTGTACATAGCAGCGATGGACATCTCAGGTCCAGCTAAAGATAACAAGGAATCACATTTCATTACTGTCTGCATTTTGTAGCGACAAGCAGAAAACTTCACTTTCAAGCAACAGAAAGTTAACTTTTTCAGAGCGCGGCACACGGTTTGGGGCGAGTCTTCAATGCCTTTAAACAAACGTCCCATGACATGAATCATACTGGGTAACATACAGTGTTCGTTACATTAACATTTTACACAAATACTTGCACCTTATTACATATTTTTGAAATCCCTCTATTAAGTTATACAAAACAAGAATTCATTCTTTAAGAGAAAAATTGTGACTATTATGACACATCCATTCTTAGATTCCTTTCTCAAATTACTACATAAACTAAGTGAATTTCTACACAAACATCTACATCTTTATGTCTTTATGTTTGGAATATTAATATTTTCAGTATTTAACGATATGCAAAGATTTCCGAAAATCAAACTGCTATGGAAAAATTTGGGAAATGTAATCACTAAGATATACCCTGCTAGAGATGTACTTCAAAACTCCGATGTTACTCAATATCATGTAACAAAAGTACAAATATGTGTATACAAAAATACAAAATATTGACAAGACATGTTTGAAGGTCATAGGTCAAAATGCTACAAAGAAAAAGGACATTACTGTTGATAACTTTATATCAATGATGACAGTCTCACATATAGGGTTAGTAACAACCCATTGCACTTCACTCATCAAAATATCATATATCTGAAAAGTAAACACCTATATTAGGCATAGCAAAATATTTCATGTAACCCTCACCCCACCCCAAGTAACATTAAACATGATATGTGAATGAACATGCCAGATACAATAGCAGTGAGAATGCAGTAAGTTTTGGAAAGAGTGGTGTGCATTTTGTTTCAATCAAAGTCACAGAATTTACCAGTGTCACAAAGGTTGTTTTTTGTGGAGCAAAAATCAGTCTGAAGGCATATATATCTATAATATCAGACAGTGTGTGACAGTGCACAGCAGACAAACCCTTAGTCCCCCTCCTCCATAACCCCAACCTCCACCCTCCCCCTCCAGCTTCTTCCATAATCCCCACTGCTTGTAGCAGAAGTCAGCTCCTTGCTACAATCTTCATATCATGATTAAATTGCAAGGATTAATTGATCCAGTATAGAACGATTAATTGCAAGGATTAATTGATCCAGTATAGAATGATTAATTGCAAGGATTAATTGATCCAGTATAGAACGATTAATTGCAAGGATTAATTGATCCAGTATAGAACGATTAATTGCAAGGATTAATTGATCCAGTATAGAACGATTAATTGCAAGGATTAATTGATCCAGTATAGAATAGCTAAAAATGATACGTGACAAGAACTACGAAATTGCGACACAAATTACAGATTGTTAATACACAATAAGTATGCTGAAGTGTTTCCTCTTCCACTATTTTTCAGAAAAATAATATTCCTTAAACCAGAAGACTGCCACACAAGACGAGAGCAATAATAACTCATTCCCTGAATTGACACTGTTTACATGTTTCCTAATAATTTACAGACAGGGCAATACTTCACAACAGAACTGAAAGACAAAACTTAACAATTAACCTGCACCAAAACAGCAGTTTTATCAGTGGCTTCATTACAATATTTAACTTCGTGTAATGTTTCTCTTCTCTTACCAGCCATACCCCATCACTGGTATTTCTACATCTCACCTTTTCAGTTTTTTTCTTTCCCTCTTTCTCTACATGAGAACTTTTTCAATCCATCGAAAAAAACTTCATTATGCAATATCATATCTAACACAACTGTTATTTGTGTACCTTGCTTCTACATATTGGTGAACACCTCGACCTACTTTTCTAAATGTCTGCCAATGTACTCCTTTTTTTTTCAACATAAGACAATTAGCTTAATAGCTTACTGGCCACTCTTGAACATTCAGACACACATTTCCCCTATTTATTGGTTGTCTAGCGAAAGCACAAAGCCTGCTAAGAAGTCTTATATTAAAAGGCGTATCGAATCAACTTATCACAATGGAGGTAGTTCATTCAAATTGATTCAAAAATGAAAAAAAAAAACATGGTATTTAAGGATTGACCAAACAATAGGTACAGTAAGTAACAACCAGCAGTAATGACCAATGGATCTACAGAAAGTAACAAACAACAATACCAGAAGTGGCAAGCTCCATTAAACATGTTGAATAGCTGATTGCATTCCAACTCATTCCTCTTCCTCCTCACCCACCTCCTCACCCTCCTCCTCCTCACCCGCCTCCTCGCCCTCTTCATCACCTTTCTCCTTCCCCTCCACAACTCCCTCTAACAAGTTTCTTGTCCATATTCTATGCTAACCAATAGTAGAACATTTATATGTGAAAGAAAACTTCAAAAGGACCATTCTGTTTTCAAAGCCGGATTTGCTACCCAGTCATGATACAATCATAGACCCCCATCCCTCACCCCCACCACCCCTCCTGCCTCCTTATTGTAGGACATATTACCAAGTTGCATTTAGCTATACAACATGCCACAGGTTATCTGTACATCACAAGCCTACAACAAGCGATACAAGCGATTAAATTATAAAAAAAAAAATCAAAGAGGGACAAAAATATATGGCAACCTTCAAAACAAGATAAAAAAACATTAATAAAAAAATTTTGCTTAGAAACTGTTGTAACAAAATACATTCAAAGACAAAAAGAGGTCTGTAAATAATATTTATGAATAAAATGTTCTCTCACACTACACAGATGAGACTGGTTTCCAAGGTGACTAAAACCGGCAACAGAGATTTCATCATGTTTTATTCAACGGATATTAATCCACCCTTGAAAGTTTAGTTGTTATTGTTATAACATTATGCAGCTCTTTCCTACTCAGCCATGCAAACATATTTGTGAGTTCAGACTTATTTAGTTTTATCTAGTCAAAACAATATAATAAAGATAACAATCCATCGAAATGATATTCAAAAGATGATCTTGATAAAGAAGGAAAACTGAAGTTAGAAAAGAAATTTTAGTCGTGATCAAGCAACAATATCCCGGAAGAGTGATCAACGTGAAAGACTCGTATATTGAACCAAAGACAAATATGAAAGGGCAGGTATGGTATGACGTTACTACTTTTTGAGAAACTATACGTTGAAAGAAATATCAAGATTAAAGCAAAATTGATGTATCATTATTTTTCTACTGAATCAACCTGTCCAATAATTCAATTACAGACGTCTACAGACCACCATGATGTAGTGTATCAACTTTGCAAACAAGCTTTCACAACCCCTGAAATTACAAAAGACAGGAAGCAAACATAAGTTATCATTATTATTAACCTGGTTAGTGTTGAAGAAGGAAAAAACAATACAAGTCTGTGATATTACGTTTTGATGTAAAATTTGAAAACATGTTATCCACTTATCACTCGCTATTCAAAGAAAATGGTAAGTTTGCAGGGAATCGACGCATCGGAGAGTACAATAGAGCGGTCATGTCATCATTCAATATCCATGGCTACCAGCAGCTAGAGGAAATTTCTGACATGACCAAATGAAATGTGACTCAACAAATTAACGAGCGATGACTCTCTTGATAAATTACCTAAATTAATATGAAGACATGATGAATAGGTTTGTAAAGCAAAGATATGAGTAGAAAAAAACGACTTAAGATGAGTTTAAAAGAAAGAAATTTTAGGCTAAATGGTAATTAGACATGGAGTGACATATCCCCTACGTACTATTACAGTTATCTGGTCCCTACCGGACCATTCTGTTGGGCAAGCCACTATATCTTACATACCTACCATGTGACGAGAGATAACACATAGTTGTCTTACAGTACAACAAACATGAGAAGAGGAAGAAAGGTCAAGGCAAGAGCCGTGTTTTACAGCATGCAGGCTCATACCAATCATACAAGAGCAAACATGATCGCTAGAATTGGTATTAAATACACAATAATTTCATGGGTTTTTCTTTGTGTTGGTATTAAATACACAATAATTTCATGGATTTTTGTTGTTGTTGTTGTAAATCCTTTGCCATGTTCACATGCTTTTCTTTCTTTCTTTGCATTTTTTTGTTTTCTATTATGAAACTTTCATCAATATTAGTCTATTGCAAAAGGCTGATAAAAGAATGAAAAATCATATATACACATATATATATATATATATATTTCAATTCCCACATATCACATGCAGTTAATTACATCTGTCACTTGTATCTTAATTACAATGCAAATGTACACAGAGCTAAAACTATAAGAAATGCCTTTCGAACCAAAGACGGATAAAAGGAAGCAGACTGCAACTGCCTCTGCAGGTCATCCTGACCCTTTGATGGACCAGGGAGGTAGAAATGCAAAACTGCCCGTAAATAAATCGGAGATATCGAATACAGCAGCGAATCATATCTTATTCTACATCGGAAGCCAAGAAGGTAGATCGAAAGAAATAAGGCCATCGATGGTTGAAAATTACTTTCAGTTTCCTGTCAAATGTCACAAGGGACTGAAAGTTGAATATTGATATGTTCGAATTCTTCGGGAGTACAAAAGAAACGTTTGTAACCTCCAAATAAATAATATAAACCGCCCCTGAAACAATTAGCTTGCAGCGCTTCTCGGTGCTTGCTCCGTGAAACCCAGACTACTGGGAAGACGATACCCATATAGTCCCTTATAACTGAAAACACTTGGAATTCAACACTGAAACAAATAATTATTGCAGCCTGTATTTCTTTTGCACTACATTTTTATCTGCTATGGTGCAGATTTTGAAAACCTGATTTCTAAAATATTGGTTATAAATAGCACCTATCAGAGGTGTATTAACACAGGCATGAAGAGAAAGAACTAAGCAATATACCACAGATCTGCTTCAGAGATCAAATGTGAAAATGCACGTCAAAAGTGAAAATCATACATTAGGGTTTTCGGGCACAAAAAGTCACACTTGGTCTGATACATACATTTCCAATCGATTTCAATGTTTTCTCAAGTTTCTTCCACGAGGCAATTGAGAAGAAAAATGGGTGGGATCATTTCCCAAGATTTTGACCTTGTTTGTTATTTTGAATGAAAAAAACCAACTTTCAAATAGCTTGGCAAACTGATATGGAATTTTTTTGAGGCAAAAATAAATATAAAATTGATGACCAGAATGATCCGATATTTCACTATATAAAAGGTCATAATGGAATGGTAAGACGGGTTTTGACACCTTTCCATGAGCCAAACCCGATACACACCCTACTCACTCATTTCTGAGAAACTTATACCTTGTGGAAGATCTACTCGTCAGGTTTAAGTAGCCCTTTCTTCTAACACGAGTAGTTATCGCCACTGCAGTGCTTCACAGGTCTACAACTTCAAAAAAAAAAAAGGACACCTTACTGACTTCAGGTATGATAGTATGAAACAAACAAAGTCCCTAAGATCTCTCAATCTGACAATGGTTCCCGTTGGTTTCAAGTTTATCCCGAATGACGGGATGTATCTTTTGAGTGACTACGACCTCGTAGACCGCCTCCACGTATCCTATCACCACCTTTTCCAGCCAAGTGTACGTATTTGGTCTCACTACACCGCCCTCGAAGAAACCAAGGTGGCCTCCATGTTTGGTCTGAGCAAATATTGCATTGGGAGCCTTCTCCACGTACTCCAACGGACAATTGTTGTATTTAGGCGGCACTAGAAAGTCGTCTTCAGAATGAAGTAATAAAATCGGTATTTCAACCTGGGAAGGGCGAAAAGAGGTGAATAAATTTTAAAATTATTCTACCTCATTCTTTGATGCCGCCTTACATAAACTTTGGAAAACTAGCCTTCTTCAGATATTTACCAGCCCAGATCCTAATCTGTCTCCGAGGTGGTAATCGGCACCATCTGTATTAATTCTGTCGCACAGTCAAGATCCAAAACCAATTATTATTGACTCTTAGTTTATCTAGCTCAAGGTTATCGCAAATTTCAAATGCATTGTAAAACAAGACACAACAAGAGACCTTAATATATGTATTCTTGTGACTCTGTTATTGTTGTTGAGGAGAAGGCTGAATAGTAACAACCTGTGTGCTAAACTTGGTAACTAGTCCAGCCACTTGTATCTTAGATCCTCCTGCAAGCAGGAACTTGGCCATATTTAACGTCCATGATTATGAATTGTCAATTGTCAAGAACTCTGTAACTGGACGACATACATTAATCTTGGAGTGACTCGAACTCGGGGCCTTATGATTGAAAGGCACCGGCGTTAACCACTGAGCTAACACTCCTCTTGTAGGTGCTCCACACCTAACATCTTCACGGAAATGTTTTCTGCCCTGCATCTAGTTTGCTTGTTTACCTGACATCATTGTTTAAATATTAACGAGGAAAGTGCCATTGTCTAGGGAAGTTTTCGCGAGATTTCCTGACAGGAATGCGTGCACAGATTAGGTGGATCATATGATGTGTAGTGCTAAACATTTGCCCCTATTTTAGTTTCGTAGGGTAGGTAGATACGGCAAGTATTTGTCAAAATGTGGTATTTTAGGAGCATCCCCAAAAAGCTCTCAAATTTTCATGTTTTATGAGAGTTGTACTTACCTTCCTGAGATGATGTACAGAGCTACAGTCTTCGTAATACTCCATAATATCTGGCGAACCGACCATCCTCCTGTAAGAAAGCATAACAGTTGCAGGAGATCGATATCCCTAACCTTATAAGTAAATAAATGCTTTTCCGTTGTCATATAATGTCCACCCATGCAAATTATGATCACAGAATATCCTGTTCATTTACTGCACTGGTGCTGCAACAATCAGATCCTGTATAAACTCACTTTTTAAAGCTGTTGACAAATTTCTAACTCTTTTCCCCAAAATGCCTCAAACAACATTACAATCGATCAGTCTTTACAGCAGCCCTACAACATAGTTCTGACGAATGCATGTAAATTCGTTTAAAACTACCCATATTATTGGATTCCAAAAATGTTTCCAGACAGTTTTCATATTAATATTTATTGACATGGGTACCAGCATTATCAATTTCCAGTAAAAACTTCTGAAAACTCATCTTATGCATCAAGCATTCATCAATGTTACCCAATAATTCTTTTGATCATTCGTCTTTGCTTTCTTTCCCTTTTTCTCCCGCTCCATGAGCACCCTTCCGGGGGGGGGGATATCCGTGCATAATAAATCACACTTTTTATTATATTACTTCCTCTCTCTTCAAGGGGAATGTCGATAGCGAAGCTAATGAATTACATTGTCATGGGAATAGTTTTTTGGGAAAGCATCACAAACTTACCAAAATCAACTCAAAATGCTGCTTTAATCTACACAAAGCTAGAATACTTTGTCAGGTAACAGAACAGTTTATATTAATTTTTTTTTCCATTTTGGTATTTTGGTATTATTGTATTACTGTAAAACAGTTCATATTACAGTGTTGCTATATATAGCAATATTGTTATTCGTGTAGCACTTTCACAGCTCTGAGATGTATCAGAGGCCTAGGAAGTGCCTTTAATTTCCTTTCAAAGATATTTCTCTTATCACCTTTTTTTCTTAGCAGTGTGAGAATCGTCAAAATAAACCGTCAGGATATTCTACTACATTCTACTACAAGCTGTCTACTACATTGACATGCTTATTCTGACTTCACTGACATTTCAATGTAACGTCTCTTACCGTGATAAATGTTCATCAATATGACACAAGCTGGTGGCACCCAGAATCTTGTCCACATTGTACTGGATGGGTTCCAGACCCTTCTTCTGCCAAAACTGTTTGGCGCCCTCGCCAACCAACATGCTCAGATTCCTACGAATGTGTTTCAACATGTTGAGTGTCATCATGAAATTATAAATACGTCTACCGCTCTCCCATTCATGGAGGACATCTAGAGCTCTGAGGGGTAGGGGGGGGGGATGAAGGGAAGAAAATTAAAGCAGTGTTTTTAACAGATGACATCAGTAATGTGAAAAGGTATTTGAATGTTTTCCACAAAGTATAGTGAATAAGTCTGATGAACGTTAAATTATAACATTGGTGTATTGAAACATTGCAAAACCGAAACGCGTACAAGACAGGATACTAAACTGTTATGATAATACTCCTAGAGAATGTTAATTTATTAATTAAAATTAATGAAGACAAAGTTAATTAATTTTTGAGTATTATTTCATGCACTGGTACATGTTAAGCCTGAAATTTGTATTCGCTGTAGTCAATCACTCTACTAATATGTAGTAAAACAAGCCAAATTAAAGCTAAAGACATCCTTTTGTCTCCTGGGATTAATCCTCAAAATGTCAGTGTCCATCCATTCAACTTTAAAAAGTAGCGAGGGCGGACTGGTAGCATTCGGAGAGTTCCTTTAACGATATATAGATGTATATGTATATGTAAATTTATGAGTATATATATATAATTGAAATCGCAGTGAGTTGGAAAATCCAGAACAGTGAAAAAACTTCCAGCCTCCACAGGGATTCGAACCCGGGCCTCCCACTTTAAATGCGGACACCCTAACCACTAGGCTATGGACGCTGATTGTATGTGCAGAGGTTCGAAACCTGTAAGGAAGGTCGTAATTCCATTGTAGGCGTTTGTCACCTCTATCGATCAATACTAGTTCTGTTTTGGTGACATATTTGCCTTACTCTAGAGATCAAACATGATGCTAACCAACTCAAAATTATTTGTGATTCCTAAAGCCAGATCTCGAAAGAGATACTTTGAACAGATATATATATAAATATCATTTCTTACCTTGTACAGTCATAACCTTGGCAGACAGATAAGGCACATAGGAAATAACTCTGTCTATGAGGAGCTTCACCGAGGTATTTGACCACAATGTTTGCCCCCATACTGAACCCTATGCTGATTAGGGTACTGTCAGGATGGTTCTCCCTGATATACTGAATCATAATGTCATACTCCTCCGTATCACCTAGGAAACAAAAGAAACCATTCAGTTTAAAAAATTATGAAATTATGCAATATTCAGCCATTCTTTGGTACAACATACACACCCAGGCTATTAATACAATGATAAAGTATCACAAGTCTTCATACTGATACCTCATCATCAGTACTAACTCAAAATTTGTGAACAACTTCAAATCTTTCAAAAAAGCATGTTACATCCATTCTAACAGCATTTTCTCTCATTCAGAATTGCTATGATCTTTATTAGCACATATATACCCTTTAATTCTACAGAATAATTTCCATAACATTCTCGAATAGTAATTTTTTAAAAGTTTTAGCAACTTTAACTATCCTAAAGTTTGGGGTAAATACTAATGGAATTCTTTAAGCATACCAAAGATGCTGTGGAAGTCTCCACAGTTGTTGCAGTGATGGATGAAAACCTGCCAAATTGTTCCCCAAAACAATGAAAGAGGGTCAGATTAGGTAGGAAATTTCTGATATCTAAAAAAACCTACATGCGTGATGCTAGTTTGCCCACCAATAACCTTTTTCTTCAAATGAGGCCAATGCTGCTGGCCTTCCAACCAAATTTTTCTTATCATGTTCAAAAAAAAAGACAAAAAAAAATAGTGGAAGAAAATGTAGTGTTTGAAGCTTTACTTTGTTTTCTTTGCTGTCATGAAGTGATATATGAGCTAAGAACTAGTTTAAACCATATAAAGGGCACCATAAAGAAACATCCCTTATAACAAACATCAACATAGTGACTAAATATGAGTCACAAGTCATTAGCACCCGAGGTTACCACAGGCAAGGCTCGGTTCAATTGATTACACATGAATAAATGGAAAATTATGAAGAAGTCTGTCTCATCTTCCTCGTCAAGGTTCTAGTTTACTGTACATCGTGTATAGTGTATGTCTCCCAGCAGCTGAGGGTTTCTTCTTTCGGAGAAGAGGAAAATGGATAATAAATTTGATAAAGACATTTGTGTCTGTTAACTGAGACACCTTGCACCCCTAGAGAAAACATGGAGACATTACAATGTTGTTGCTGCCTTTGCTTTGAGGGTGTTCTTTTGGTTGCCTTTTCTTCAGATTTGCAAACCTTTGAATTGCATGCCTAATTCCAGCATTTCTGGTACAGTTCCTGGCAAATTATTAAGAATTTTTTCCCTCAGACAATCAGGTCTAACCTTTTGGTTGCAAGTCCAAACAGCTAAGATGGGGTCTCCAAAAAATGTAGCGACATAAACAAAGAATGACTGATAGGGACACTTTAAGAGATGTTTAAGAGATGACATCTTTGGTCCAGTAAGTCTCCCCATTCGGTGGATCATAGGCCTACCTCTCTACATTGCAAGATATCTATAAAAATTGTAGTCATACTGCAGGTCTGCTCTCTACCTTGAAACACTTCAACAGAACTCGTACAGTCCTACTTCAGGTCTACTCTCTACATTGCAACTCATCTACAGAACTCGTACAGTCGTACTGGAGGTCTGCTCTCTACCTTACAGAACTCTTACAATCATACTAGAGGTCTGCTCTCTACATTGCAACTCATCTACAGAACTCGTACAGTCGTACTGGAGGTCTGCCCTCTACCTTACAGAACTGTTACAATCATACTACAGGTCTGCTCTCTACATTGCAACTCATCTACTGTACAGAACTCGTACAGTCGTACTGGAGGTCTGCTCTCTACCTTGAAACACTTCAACAGAACTTGTACAGTCGCACTGTAGGTCTGCTCTTTACATTGCAACACATCTACAGAACTCTTACAATCATACTACAGGTCTGCTCTCTACATTGCAACTCATCTACAGAACTCGTACAGTCGTACTGGAGGTCTGCTCTCTACATTGCAACTCATCTACTGTACAGAACTCGTACAGTCGTACTGGAGGTCTGCTCTCTACCTTACAGAACTCTTACAATCATACTGCAGGTCTGCTCTCTACCTTGAAACACTTCAACAGAACTTGTACAGTCGCACTGTAGGTCTGCTCTTTACATTGCAACACATCTACAGAACTCTTACAATCATACTGCAGGTCTGCTCTCTACCTTACAACTATAGAATACGAGGAAGCAGTGCTTGTTCAACACGTGGCATGGTGAGGCAGCATATTCACATATCACTTTATTACCTACATAAATTTGATTACTACTTTCCTAAAAGAACATTGACAGCAATTCCGGCATGAAATCTGCTCAAATATCAAGGTTGCCAGAGCGAGCTAATTTTCCAGTTTGTTGTGAAGTTGCACTTTACTACAAAACTGGCATTAATTTACCACAAGAAAAAATGTGATGTTAGACTAATATGATATTGCAAGCATTCTACCTCTGATGACAAAGATGAGAGAATAGCTGAATAGGTTGGTTTCTCCTGAAAGAAGTAAGAATTTTGTCTAGTTCTTGGGAAAATCACACTATTTTCTACACTCGGGTATATCACAGAGTTCAATGTAACTCTGTACACAGACTAGACAAACTTGTCTTCTTTCAAATATTTGAAGACAAAGTCATAAAAGAAAGCCCTATTATTTGCTCTTTGCATTCATTAATACTGCAACAGATAGGTTATGCTGTACCCCTTTATGCCAGGCAACGCACAGATATATACAACAAGAGGAGGATGGTTGACTGAGAACTTGCTGGTGTGAGAAATATGACAAAATCATCAAAAAACTACTTCACTGTTATGATAATCAAGGCATCATTTTTCATTAAACTTGAATACTTTCATGAAGCAGTCACATCCAGTTTGTCTGTGATGCAACCAGCGGCCAAAATGAAGGACAGATCCGGAAAATAAACAGCATATATGTAAAATTGCTCTTATTTCATGACAATTAACCTTGTAATTAGGTAAGAATTGAGTGTGAAATCACAAATGGGGGGTCTCTTAGCTGAACATTAGGAAGTATACACTGGTTAATCATATATTCTAATTGTTTTTTACAGACTCGTCTAGGCTGTACAACCTTGAGTAGGAACAAACAAGACGAAATGTTTGAAATGAGTGTTCTTTGGGGAAATTTAGCAATTTCCAGGTACCGACATCAGGATTTTATTTCTGATGGGTGTACTTGGCAGCACTATGCTGTAATGGTCACAGAAAATAATTTTCCCATCCCACATGAGAGGGGAGGGTCATTGACACTTAGTGACCTGTCACTCAGGTTGCACAGTGTTAAAACAATAACCAGTCCACTCTAGACACGTCAGAGTGAAAACGTTTAAGGAGATGGCAAGCGACTGGGTAAAGAAAATAAAAACACACGATGCTGGCACTTTGGATGGTAGAATGAGAAGGGCATTGACCGGTGGGGCCAGTCATTTAGGGCGCAGTGTTAAAAGGTTACCAGTTCGTTCTAGGCACAGTAGAACGAGAGTGCTAGGGTCGTTGGGAGACGAGTAAGAGAGGAGCAAAGTAAATATTCTCAAAGTCTTCAGGGCCTTGTACTTTTCTGGACAAAAATATGCACCATGCAAAAATTAATGTACCTCAGGGTGCTAATGACTTGTGACTCATATTTAGTCACTATGTTGTGTGTTATAAGGGTTGTTTCTTTATGGTGCCCTTTACATGGTTTAAACTAGTTCTTAGCTCATATCACTTCATGAGAGCAAAGAAAACAAATTAAAGCTTCAAACACTACATTTTATTCAACTAGGTTTTTTTTTTTTTTTTGAACATGAAAAGAAAAGTTTGGTTTGAAGGCCAGCAGCAGCATTGGCCTCATTTGAAGAAATAGGTTATTGGTGGGCAAACTAGCATCACTCATTTAGGTTTATTTAGATATCAGTCTGTCAACTTACCGTAAGTGAAGATCCTTGGTGAAGTGATGGGTACACTTTCCAGGGCACCGATGTGATTTAGTACTGCAACACGGAATCCTTGATGTTGGGAATAGTCTACAAATGTTTTTATATACTTCTTTTCGCTACTATTTGCAATTCCAGGACAGATGCATAGTGTGATATCACCTAGTGAGAGAATAAAGTGAACATTTTTAAATACATGAATATGCACAATTCTTACAATTGAGATTTAAATGAAATTTAAGAAGCAAAATGTGTCTACTCTTTATATCTTTCAATATCGTGTTTATAATTTAGTACATAGTGAAATCAATTTCGACAGTTTATGGATTAAATTGAAATGAGAAAAAATATGTTTGAGATTTTCATTAAGAGCTTCACGCAATTACCAGTCAATTTAAACGCTCCACAGACACGTAGTCGATACGAAATCATTAAAAAATCATGAAGGTATAATAAAGTTTGAGTCTCCTTCGTTCAAATTTCCACCATCTGTGCAGTAATTAATATTTAATGAAATCAACTAATTAGGAAATGGAAAGATCGACATACTTAGTAACGATGACAGTTACATATTTACAGAACTAAAACAGGCAAAGGCAAAGGAATCAAAGTTTAATCAAAAGATGAAATTATTAAAACTGGTGACAGCTCATACAAGAGCATTGTCAGAGACATGGGGCTTTATCAGAATCAACTTTATACAGTAACCTTGCCTTTCACCCCAAATTCTTTTTAATTTTGTTTATAACAAAGAAATTTGTTTTGATTAGTCTAAACCAGCAATGTAATAGCTGCAGTGCAATATGAAAAGGTTCAAGGGGCTTTTAATATGTTTCCATAAAAGGTAGTCTTTGCGGATCCCTGGGCATTTCTCATGTTCACCGAATGTTTTTGTCTGCTCACTGAGAGTATCCCGGAAGCGCTTTTGGATCATGTGAAATTTTCTAATCACACGAAGGGAACAAAGCTTTTAATCAAATTGAAAGGATACAGAACAAGGTCTTTTCATGTAACCTAGCTTTTCATTTTCTTTTAGTACTGAGGGAAACTAGTATGATTGTTAGCCAATAGCTGATCAGCAACAACATGCTATAGTCCTTGAGAATGATCCAATTTTTTTTATCCAAGAAAATTCCTTCTGAAATAATCTGGTTGAATATTGACAACAGCTCCTTATAATCTATTTTTGAAGAATGACTCATTTATTCAACCATCATAAGGACGTGGAGATGTAACCATGGTCAGATAATTTGCTAAATTAATAAGCATTACAACAAAATGACTTTGACCAAATCAAAAATTCAATCTTAATGCTATCAATACCAACACACGTTTTCTACCACAGAGATATATATATATTTTTTAATAGTCTTGAACCCTGTCTGCAAAATGGAATGACCTATTACCCAGTGGTTACTCTGTACACCCACAAGCAACTTTGAATGTTGGCACATATGATACTGTTATATGACATTCAGTAACCCATTAATTATTTAAATAGTTTCAAAATAATGTTACTGTCTGCTGTTTATGTTTTTAGTGTCAAATTTACCCAACAACACACATCACAAACAAAGAGGTGCTACACAACAATACTTAAGTTAGTTTCAGTCGTGTTTCCAATTTTAGCAGAGCTTATTTCGTTTCAAGAGTACTCTAATGTCTCTCGTCATCACATAAGTATACATGACCTTTAAACAACAATTTGGGTTAAGTCTGTTGATTTAATGTCAAAATGTACAGTATCAGTTCCAAATCTAGAGAGACAATATGTAAAGGTTAGACACCAAACAGCAAAAAAAAATTAATATCTTACAGACCTGTAGTCAGTCTTCTAGAGTTAGACTTTGCACAGCAGATATGATGTGCCTATAGTACAGGCCTACACTAGTCTTTTGTGATATATAAGAATCTTGACAGATTGGTTATTGTCAAGTCATGATGAATCGTCTCAGAGATGAAAAATTATCAGCTAAATGGACCGTTTCGTGCAAGACGAAAATGGTCCATAGAATTCATGGAAATTTGCAAAGCATTGCATTTATTGTGTTGTATTACTGATTCCAATGAAAGTAGAATACAGTTAAACAAATGAACACATTGTCATTTTAACAGCTGGTAATAACTGCTATCACAAAGCGCTAGACAGTATGTATGGGAAAGTGCAATAGTAGAGTCGAGACAGAGGAGCGCAGTAAATATTAAAATATTAACTATGAGGACTTTTCGTAAGAAAGATGAGAACGTTGCAACCACTTTGCAAGATCGCACACTACTTTTGTATACAAGTTCACGATTGCATTTTCCCCTGAAACTTCACTAGTCTTACATCACTTCAAATCTCAATACAAAATGTCAAATGCCCTAAAAAAAAATTATAAAAAAGGGAAGGAAGGAAAATACACACTCCAAAGTCATTTTCTAACTTCACATATTTTTGTTCAGGTGTTAAAGGAATTTAATTGAAGTATCACTTCAGTCAAGAAAAAAAAAAGATAGAAATCAAAAAGCAAACAAATGACCTGGTCCATAATTAGCATAAATTTACCCATAAGTTCACAATCAATTATCTGAACACATGGACTAAAAAAAAGAAGGGTGTTAGGCATATCAAATTTATTTCCCATGATGCACTCCATAGCAAAAACGATGTGTAGTTTCTCCTTACGTGGTAGAGCGCAGTAAAAATGATGCACTTTCACAACACTCATATAATCCTTTACGAGATCAACTTTCCTCGAAGGTGGTTGGTGAAGACTATTCTTTATGAATATGTATAGACTGTTAAGCAAAGACTTACAGCTTTAGGGTGTGTGTCATGGATTGAGTGCATGTCTGCTCGGAGCAGAGAGTCTGGGACCCTCAACGATTTTCTTTCTTTCGGGGGAACACAGTTTGTGTGTATAAAAATGTAAGAATTAAATCTGTGCATTTACAAAGGTTTTCTCTCCAAACATTTAATCATGTATATATTCCAAACAAACAACAGAAAAGGTCACCCCCCCCCCCAGGATACAAATGAAGATTTAAAATTTCCGCAGAGGTGCAACTAAGCTTACAGAAACACAAACAACACTTGAGGCTTTACATAACGGATATAACTAAATCAAAATAAGAAAGGGAAAAATTTGCTGTCATCATCTTTCCATGCAAATCGATATGACAGAATTTTATCTTTAAAGGTGCTCCGAATAAATTTAAGGACAGGAGGAGAATAAACTATAAATGTCAACAACTTGGATTCATAGAGAAGGGAGGGAAACAACACGTCAAGCGCCATTGCAGAGGCTACAGATTTTTGATATCAATGATTCCATTGCAGCTTGCCTCCCGATTCATGGAATACAAAATAGTATAGCACTTTTGAATTTTACAAATTTTTGTTCAATATCTTTACACGACCACCAAAAATTACAGCTTTAGAAAGTTTGCTATGTACACATCTTAGCAATTACAAGTGTATCATCTTGGCGATTTGGTACAGTTTACAACATGATCAATATTTCTTTGCATTTCATACGTCATTTTGAAGTGATGGAAAATCAAAGAAGAAAAAAAACAATTAACAAAGTGTAAGGAAGGGAGTGAAACTGTCGGATGAAAATTTCGGGGGAATTATCTTGTAGCTTCATTTCGGAATGTTAGATGGGAGGGGAGTAGAAAGTGGGCGGTGCCCTGGCAGTAGGAATATTTGGTCGCTGTGCTAAAAAGCTTTTCCAGTCATGTAACTTAGGTAGAATGGGAAGTGCATATATAGTTTGGAGACAGGTAAGACAGGCGCGAAGTGAATTGATAGTTTCATTTGTTGGAGCTAGAGCAGTTAGAGACACTGATAGTTGCAGGTACCTCTGATCAGCATTCAGCACACCCAGGGAATATAGATTAATGGTTATATCATACAGTAGTAAAATCCTATGCAAATTGATTCAATAGCCACACAGATGCAACGATAGCAATTTTGTGTACATGGCACATTACATGGCACCAGCTAGTATTTTTCAGAATTTTAAGAGTATGACGAGTCATAAACCTCAAAACTCGGACGAATGCATACAGGATGTGCAGGCACATATCGCATAATTTTGTGCTCTGTGGATGAAAAAATGAGCGACTTCAGATTCATTAACGCTATTATTTAACTCTGACGAGGGGCTGGATAATTCAGTTGGTAGGGTGCCGGGTTGGTATTACCATTAGGTCATAAGTTCATATCCCATGCTAGCCACACAAAAAATTCTTCCCTCATTTCTACTGTTTATAACTTCCCAGTCAGTTTTTTGTTGTTTGACACTTTACCTAAATATATATTTTCTTATTTAATTATTAAAATATTATAGCCAGAGCAGGTACCCACCCTAGAGGAAATTAATAAACAGTATAGGCACAGAATAAATGTAGTAATCTGAACTCCATATCTTGTTTGAGTGTCTATAAAGTACAGTATCTCTGTACACTTGATTTGAATGATACAAATATAATCCAACCAGCAATTCACCAAAAATATGAAACTTGAGAACAGTGTAGTTTTCTCCAGGCCTCCCTTGAATCTGGAATGGCTTTCATACATGACATATATTGACAATTTCAAGATCACCCCAAGTACGTGGCAAACCATCATATGTCACTTTGAACAGATGAAGGAATTATCCCCAAAGAGAAAGAGAGCTCCTTTAAGGTGGCATACTCCTATTAGAGTTTATATCAAACCGCCCAGATGTTCTCCTTCAGGAAAAGAGCCAAAATGCAGCAGGAGAACATCTTTCTTGATATTTTATCAACCAGGATCCTTTTTTTGTGGCTCGCATGTTGAAGAGCATGAATGGAAACTACATGTGGTGCAAACATTGGCTCAATTGAGGCAATTTTAGACCCCTTTAGACCTCCCAGGAGCAGAATACGAAAATTGTTTACTACTGAGTGAAGAGGTTTGTTTACAAGTGACGAAAAACTTCAGGCCCTGATAGCAAAAAATAATTCAGGCCGATAGCAAAAAATCTGCACGGTCATGATACGGAAAATTGATGGTGCCACGATAGGCCAACTTGTCAGCTATCCAGGGATGGGTAGCGTTTAGCTAGTGAGAACTTCTATCTAGACTTAGAGACCACACTACTTTTGTGATTTAGTGTGTCAGTCAATGGGGCTTCTAATGGGCGTATGCTACCTATAATACCTCTATGTCCATCTTTAACAAATGATTGCTTAATTTGATATGTGGGTCACCTGGGTTTCAAACTTTTTAGTGATAAACAATTCAATATTTGGTGTAGTGCTACCAAACTTTTCAAAGGAATTATTAATAAAATAATATGAATTTTTACCGACCATCGTCAGTGAACTAAGATACTTGTAATGTTTCACAAATTATCACAAGTTTCCACTTCTGTCAAGGTATTACCTACATAAAGAAATGACATGCAACACTTCACATAGCAGCATGAACATCAATCAAACTAATTAAATGTCAAACGTTAATTTTTGCAGTTATCGGATTATGCAGAAATTACATGTCCAATTATATTGCTTACAATTTAACAATTTACAATTTTTTTTTACAATTTTAAGTAATCTGGCCCAGGGTCACATTACCAGGGTAATGGGTGATTTCTGTCTATTGATCTGTCTTACTTAACACCCAATCTGTTCAGATATTAGAAACAGCGATCATATTTCTAGCTGTCATTTTGTTGCTGGTCTCATGTAAAGTCTTTAGTCGTATATTGTTCAGGGAAATGAAATTCAGTCCTTCCTTGATCGTTTTTGTATCAGGAAACAGAACAAATATTTTCAATGATTTCTCTGTGCTAACAGTATAAGGACTATATAAGCACCATATATATTAGGACCATCTATACAAGGACCATATATATAAGGACCATCTATACAAGGACCATCTTATTAAGGACCATCTATACAAGGACAATCTATACAAGGACCATCTATACAAGGACAATCTATACAAGGACCATCTTAAGGACCATCTATACAAGGACCATCTACACAAGGACCATCTTTACAAGGACCATCTATATAAGGACCATCTATATAAGGACCACCCCCCCTGACCACTACTTTATTGCAAGCACCCCCGATTCATCCCCATGCTGTAACAGTTACTCTAAAATGTTATAATACTAGGCACAGCCCACCAGACACAGGAAATGGTGCAGTACTTAAAACCTCTCTAGCTGTATGATAATTTTCAAGATTGACTTTTCTTTGCAGCGGAACTTTAATAATAATGTCACAAACTTCTTGTGAAAATGGTAATACTTACAAGCATTCAATGGATGGTATTAATCACATGAATCAATCCCTACTAAAATAAACCTTAGGATATTTTATTTCCGTATACATCCTTCCTCTTACACTCGACTCACCTCCACTGGCATGCGGCTTGTGCGGCTCAAACACATCGAACGTTTGAGTTGCACCATCCGACATCACAACGCTTCTTCTATTTCCCTGAGGATTCGGACAATGAAATCTCCCGTATTTAGCGTACAACACAGTCTGCACGTGCCCGCATCTCCCCCATAGATACGTAGGTATGTATCTGTCAAGAAGGCAAGAGAAGAACTTAAGACAAGCAAAGTTTATGAAAAAGGTTGGGCACAAGACGAGAGACATTCTCTTAATTATTACTGATCATACCACACCTGAACACGTTTTAGTTAAATGCAGGCATAGATGGGGTTTTTTTTACTTTTAAGTAAAATCTAGTTTCAAAATCTGTGACAAACATTTTAAGAATTATAAAATGATTTTTACTTGCAAAAACCAAAGCTATTAGGTTCATGCTACAAGCATATATTTTGAATGAATTATTAATTTACAGTACACATTTAGGGCACAACTACTGCATATCACCAACAGGAGGACTTTGGCAAAATTTATGATAGAAATTGATACAAATTTATCAAATTACTGAAAACTCAAAAGCAACAGTTAGGCAAATGAATTTTTAAATATTTCACTGGCATGCTGAGATTTTCATTCCTCTTTTACAAAATCGAAAAGTAATTTGACCTCTAAAAATAAAAATATCGTGTGGTTAGTCATTCCTTTCATACTTACGGTTTTTGTAAGATGTCACACACTTGTAGCACACTCTTGTTAAACTTGGAGTCGACATATTTCAGAAACGGCTTTCCCGGAGGATCTGTTAATTTCAGAAACTTGACTACCACGTAGTAGACGAGTATGAAAGTCGATGCTATAATTAAAGGGTGGGCCATGGTCGTTAGCCTTGCTCGTTAGCCTTGCTCGTGGGGACCAACTTCTTCAGATCTGCTCGACAGCTGACTGACATGTAAACTTCACTCTCAAAGATAATCCTGTGGCTCAACCTGTCAAAATATTATAATTATGTATTAAGAATTTGTGTGGTATTGCTGGAAAGTCTAGATTGAAAGCACTGGGAAATTAATATTCACTGACAGTTGCGTCGATTGCAGGGTACTTCACAAGAAACTGCTAAATGGCAGTAACTCCTAGCTTCTTGCGGCCTTTCACAAGGTCATAGAATGGCTTATAAAACCAATAAACAGGGGATAGTGCACGACAAAAAAAAGTTGTCTTTGCTGTGCATTTTAGAAAAAATGACAAGATTGTAGAAATATGGCTGACGGACATATCCCTTTGAGGTTCTTTTATTCATGGCAAGGAATCCCAAGCATACACTTTAAAAAGGATGGCGAGTCGCTTCAGGAAGGAAATGGCGAACTTGTTTAAAATGCAGTATCACATCTTGGAATATAGTACTGTACGTTTCAGGGAAAGGAAGTTTACAGAGGCTATCGTCAGGGATATTGCAAAAGTACACATTTAACCCATTTGAATGTGTACAGTCTTTATACTGTTGGTCTATGTGCAAAGTCACTCTAAACCACTGGTACTGAAGGCACATCATTTGACCGTTCCAGTTGAAACATTATTTTGTTTTTCTGTGGGATCCTTGTTTGTAAATTCAACATGATTGAAAAGAGCAAAGAACTCTTATCCAAAAGAGAAGCGTGGATGATATTCCAGTACTGCAAATTAACTATATGGTGATTATCAGAGCCAATGCCAATTTTCAATGGTCAGTCGGTCATCTGAGATGACCAAATTTCTGTTGGGACAACTGAAATCAGCTGTGGAGATTGTCTCACAGAGGACTACTGTACTAGTTCAGATTGTTTTATTTCAGTGTCAGATTGCATTGTAACCAAATACTCCCAAATAGGTAAAATCATAATTTGGATATCACCTTCAAAGCTGCTGTTCTATTTCAGCAACCTATACATCTCTCCTACAGTGTACAGATGACTGGTCGATGTTAATTTGCTACATTTTTTCGGACAACCAAATTTTGCTGTTCAGACAACCGAGACTAAGACTTGGTTGTCGTTCAAAGGGCAGGCAGAAGAAAATCTGAATTCAAAGATTAACTTTCATTTCCTCATTACGTAAACAACTTTGGCCTTTGTGGTTTACTTTTAGATACTGTTTGTTATATACTACATAAAGCATTCCAACATCACTAGAATCATACCATGAAACTCGCATGACAAGGCAAGTGTTGATAAATTACAGTAATGGATAGTCATCATAATGGGGGAGATTTATAAAGTCAGCTGTACCATTGCCAAGTAAGCAAACACCAAACACCAAGTACTGTGAACTCTGCATAGAATAATATGTACTTGGTAGGATGAATACTTGTCAATCATGACTGTTGGCGGATCTTTTCATAATTGACTGAATGAAAGCGAGTTAGCTTACAATACCAATATATTGTATATATTATTAACTACCTAAAAACTGTGTACTATCCTACTGAATGACAATAGTACTGTACCTGAGCAGTAACCCCCAATAGAAAGAAGTTCAACCATTGTAACAGCCTTCCTTGTCGTAGGAACATTTAATTAAGAAGAGCTACAGACTGTTTAAAGACAGAAATCATCGATTCCTTTTTAATTAAATGGCATCAAAACGAAGGATGTTGTCTACTTGCAGACACTTCATATGGGAAGCTTGAACACATCAAAGAGACATATTTTCAATATTATTGAGTGACTTTGAGGAGGAATTTATTGATCACTTGATCAAGAAGGTATACGTATGATTGAGTTGTCAGGACATTTAAGTCGTCTAAAGTGAGTTTATGTATTGCCTTTGACACTGGAATATATTTTTGCAGCTAAGAGCTTCAATGTAA
This sequence comes from Apostichopus californicus, assembly GCA_020650975.1. Lineage (NCBI taxonomy): Eukaryota > Metazoa > Echinodermata > Holothuroidea > Aspidochirotida > Stichopodidae > Apostichopus > Apostichopus californicus. The sequence goes on along the minus strand of JAIPMN010009353.1, from coordinate 35,125 downwards.
AAATGGACAAATTACCAACACATATGAAAGAAGATGATTGAATAAAGGTTTTTTGTATTTAAAAAAACTTTTTTTAAAGTATTTTGTGAGAATAAAATCACCTCTAAAGCTACTATGTACACTCTATATGAACCTTAATTACTCCCTTTAGGATTGAACAAAAGCTCTCATGACTCCTGGAACTTTAACGTCTCTACTTTATATGGCAGTTATAGATGGATTATAATTTGGCCATCAAACTTGGCTAAGCCTAAGACACAATTTATAACAGACAGAAATTCCATCTTTACTCTAGACAAGGTAAAGAAATAATAAGGGCAAATATGTAATGGCTCGTCCAGTGGTCAGTCGGATATGACCAAAGTTCTGTTCAGACGACTTTTGTTTGTGACATGAAATTCAGATTCTTTAACAAAAATAGTGGTATCTCTCTACAGCCAAACCAACGCATCTCTCCTACAGTCTACATATTGAACATTTTTACCTTTTTTTTCATAACACCAAATTTGCTGTTTGGACAACAAAAAAGTAGCAAACTTGCCAAACCAGTCTGTTTTTAGAACACTGCAGTAGAATGCTGCCTTTTGTGTTGGGTTGCATTTCTTGTGCTACTCAGACCAAATCCCTGAATCTAAACACTGCAGCCATTTAGTTGCCCCCATTAAAAGAGCAATTTTAATCGTTCAAACCAATGCAGCAAATGTTCGGCCTTTCCAAATTTTCATTTGATGTTTCACCAGTTCAATTGAAAACCTTCAATACAGTTTTTTTAATTTTTTAATTCATGATTCCTTTAACTGTTACTTTTTTTAGTATAACTGAATATTTCAAGATTACTTTGTCACGATCACCTTTCTTAAAGAGATACTAGAGCAACCAGTGGTGCTAAACTCTTAGACATCAACTTCTTCAATATTGGTAATGCAGGCATGCAATGGCAGCTTTGAGAGTATCAATCTGTTTAATTTAATACACGATGACAAGCGTTCAGCGAATATCCTCATTAAGGCGTATGCATTTATTATTCTATTACACCTACCATTGATACTGACAATCTCAAAACATTTAACCTAATAGAGCCAACAAAATTTAAAAAGAAAACATCCCCTTCCCCACAAACTCACCCCCCCCCCACCCAAGAAAAAGAAAAAAACAAATATTGTTGTGATAAAAGACACTGACAGGAATAAAAATTTAAAAAATAGAAAATAAAATAAGTTAACAATTAATATAAAATGATTTAAATTCATGGTTCCTGTATTAAACTACTATATTTGAGGACTAAAGAGACAGACTTTACTTGTAGATAACTTTATCATGATCCTCCTTTAATAACAGAGTTAATCTGTGGCAAATTTCATACAAAGTACGTCATAGCCTCACTCACATCGGAGGAGTGCACGAGGTAGGATTTTTGTCGCTACATGTTCTTTGTTTTAAGTAATTGTTATATATCCTCCCCTTTGTGCTAGTTAAATAAATATGTGTACAGTGCCAGACTAGCATCACTGATAGATCTTTGGAAACAAAACTTTGTTTTCTACAATCAATGAGAAGATGAACTTTGATCGTTATGGGCTTGGCCAAATAACGTTAATCAGCATCTGGCTTTCAAAAAAATCTAATTATAAATATTTATCAAATTTCTAATCGCAGTACTTATTCCTACTTCCCAGAATGCATTAAAACATTAAGATATATGAGCTTAAGTCCATATTTAGGAGCCTTCACAATCTGATTAATTTTTCTATACATAATACAGTAATACAGACATATGACAAAACTCCAGTCTTCAAAACAAACTCAAATAAATAAAAAAGTTGGTTCAAAGCAACGCTGAAAATCATTACTGAAGATTGAAGAATCTTTGAGTTTTGCCACAATCTGACAACGCTTAATAAAATAAAACTGTTAGTGAATGTGTAAAAGTAAGTTGGCCTGACGTTTCGATCCTAGCAGGATCTTTTTTTGCTTATTCAAACTAGAGTTAAAAACAGACTTTTTGTTTCATTAAAGCTAAAGGTTACATATTTTTTATAATAAAAGTAGAGTTTGGTTTCCATAACTGTAAATCATAATTTGTTAGTCCTTGTTATTGTTTAGAACAGGTTAATTTACAACTATACCAATATGAAAATGGATAAATCACTCAAGAAACACCAGCTTTGGGCCAGTAAAGCTCCCCTTAAGGATGGTACATAGGCCTACCACTATTTTTGTTTTATTTCAGTATCTCCAAAGTGATGAAGGATGATACTAATTTATCATGTTACCTATTTGGGGGTACTGTACCAAGTTACAATATATGAATTTGTTGAAACAACTAGGACGATCTCCAAAGCTGGGTTTGGAAATTGGTCATCTCAAACGATTGGACGAACCTCAAATGCCGTCAATGGTACTTATAAGTCCTTCTTGTTTAATTATACTGAAATGAAAATAGCCAAGTCACTCAAGACCCACCATTCCCCTATTCTAAGTTCCTGCATGGTTTTCCCCACAGATATAATTTTCTGGTTACCAAGACCACAGCTCAAAACTTATTCTTATTGATGTCACAAGTTAATTGATTGCCAAAATCCAATAACCTTTCCTAACAATCAATCCATTTTCCCATCACTAAGCTATTGGTCTATAAGCCTCTTCCTCGATAAAATACCTTCCCTTTGTCATCTTCAATAATAGTACAATAATAGCTTCATGGTTGAATAAACTACAGTACCCGTGAGAGGGCAGGAGTCAATGTTGCAATGTAACTACTGTAGGTGGTTATTGAGGTTATTTGTCATTCTTTGTATTATTAGTACTACGGCATGTACGTACTGTAGTCACCAAGTCTTCTCTATACTGTTATATCTGTAAAACTAGTTGAAATCAAGTTGCATTGAATTGTTATTGAGGTTTCTATGATACTTGACTATGTTTTCAACCCATTAACCTACCCCCCCCTCAACTTTCCCATCCCCCTTAGAGGAGATTTGAGAATTTGCAATTACTGTCCCAAAGAGGTGTAGTTTATTTCAAAATAAAAATCTAAAACTTAAAGTTACAAAATTTCCCAATTTGCCTATTTACACAGCATTTGGAAGGTAATAAATACAACAAAATGTTGAGATATTAAAGGAACTGGCCTTTACTTCAGTATAAACTATTGGAAAAATATCTTGGAGGCCTATGGTGATGTTAAGATGCTGTCAAAGTGTTAACATTTTCCCCCCAATTTTGCTGCAGTTCATCACTTCACTGCAAAATGCTGAAATGATATTATATTCTGATACAAGCATAATCAATCAGATGGTGGCAAAATATTGATTTCACAAGATTTATTAAATGATCACTTTATCATTTTGCTGTAAAATATTGAAAGGATGGCATTCTAATGTCAGCATAATTGATCATTTTGTTGTAAACCACAAGATACTGCAAGTTGGTTAAACAATTTTTAAGTGAAAATATAAGCATAAATATTATATTGCAATGCTTATTATCAGCAAACACAGTGTTACTGAGCTGCTCATATAAGCCTGTATAGTTAACTGATTTGTGTTGTAAATTTGGTGAAAAGTTTATTTTAGCCAGTAGACGTTTTGGAAGCCACTGGACATTTTAGCTAATAGCTAAACTTATGAAACTCTTGACCTGTCTGCATTTAGGCATAACTATTTTTATGATTGCCTGTACTGTTAACCTAATGTCCTTCATTAAGGTCAATGACAGACCATTTGGAACAATTATCTTAGCTAATATAATACTATGTAAAAGTAAGTTGGCCTGACGTTTCGATCCTAGCAGGATCTTCTTCAAAGGCTATTGAAGAAGCCTTTGAAGAAGATCCTGCTAGGATCGAAATGTCAGGCCAACTTACTTTTACACATTCTCTTACACAGGCTCTCTAGTGGATAAGCAGTTTGCTAACAGTTTTATTTTATTTTAATATTATTCTATTAAGCTTGTTACCACGAAGGAGACTTAACCATTTGTTATCATTTATCCAAATCTATAATGGTTGAAGCCCAAAGGTTTCTTCACTGTTGAAATAAACTATTTTATGTCAGACAGTAGAAATCAACATGTGACAACTTCTGTGCAAGTAAAGAAGCTCACTGTGTGCACAAATATTAACGAATATCAAAGTTCATCGTGCTTGTGTACAGAGCTATGATGTCAAACCTGATATGTATAAAGACGTACTTAATAATATCATTGTTCAAACAGATACGCTGTAATGAAAATGGCGACTAGTGTAGGACCAACGTTGTCAAACCCCAATAAGGCTGCATTCTAGTTAGAAAAACTTTTCTCTAGTAGTTCAGCATCAGCTCATTCTGTATCAAATGCTGTTGAAATTTTAGCTTAGTCTTTAAAGTGACTTAGTTTTTAAGCAACCCCCCCTTTTTCCACCATAGATGACATTACGACATTGAGAGAAATCAACTTTACCGGGAACATTTCTGCATGCATTTGACAATTGAGGAAAAATGCATGCACATGTGACCACTAGACACTAGAAAAAAAGTACAATTGTGATCTATCATCCTACAACTAAGGGTGATCAAAATTATGATATTTGGTTGATATTTGTGATGTTACTGTATACCTTAACACCTGATTATACCAATCTTCATCAATAAGTACCAAACAAAGAGCTGTTGATTTCTTGCGCATCGGGCTGAAATGGGAATCTCTACAAAAATGCCCCATCTTTATGACGACACTGGGGGTACTCGGAAGATTACTTTCTTAGAGTTTGTCAAAGCATCCAAGCGGGTTTTGGAAAAGATTTTCTTTATACTTTTAACTCTCATATTCTTGCTACGGGTGGGAGGCTGGGAGCAGCCAAAAATAAGCTTACTTTCTGGTACAAAAAAGAAAACTTAGTTTCTTAAAAGTCGGCCAACTTGCTACACGACGGAAATATGTATACAAAGCAATGCTTGTACACAATATTTTCATCACTTTGATAAGGAAGCAACATTCATACACTACAGAATTAAAACTGAATTAATGACACCTTACATGAAAGTACTTGTCTAACGTAACCTTTTCTTTACACTGTCTATTACAAATACAAAAAAAAACAGATAAAGAAAACATACTGTAAGCATCATGCTTTGTTCAATGTTTAACTAACCATTGAACTAGAATGTGATGTCAAAGCCATTAAGAACAAGGTTATAGTACTTGAAAAATTTACACTTCATGATTTTATGGAATAATTTAAGATAAGAAAAGTGTTTTTAAAATGTTTAAATGGAAAGTCATTTTGGAAATTGGTAAACTGTACATCATCAACGATGCCTGACAAGAGTAATTTGATTTAAAAAAATTACTCGAAATGACCTTACAAATATGACAAAATCACTGACATAAATGTAAACATATAACTAACCATCTACAAAACAGCTCAACAAAAATGATCTAAATTTGCCAAGTACTACTCAAAATAGGCTTTAAATGAATTCTGTTTAGATTTCTTAAATCTTATTGCTCAGACATTTTCATATTTAGCATCAAACTTAATGATGTGGACTTTTTAACTTTTAAGCATTTGAAAGTAACAACTTTGACTAGTAGTATTCATGCTAACTAAACCATTCATGTGATGGGATTTGTAGTATAAAACAGTTGCTATATAAACTTCAAGGAAAACTGAGAATAAAAGACAAACTATACTGCATCCATTCATCCTGGATGTGGAAATTGAATTAAACGTATAGCGAAAAATACCCCTTAACACCACAAAACTTTACACAGGTAACTTACTCCATTTTCCAACTTTCCCTAAGTGTCACACCGTTCTCTTCTTGCCACAACAATCTTGTTTAATTGGAGAAATAATCAACTTCCATTCCATTTAAGCTGCTGTATTGATGCATGCAATATTACTCTCACCTGGTAAATTCTAATCAATCTACTATAGGCACTGATGGCAACATATATATCTCTGAATTTGCTCATCATTTTTATCCTTCAACTGTGTGATTTCAACAAAGATTTGATCAGATTCCATCTGAATCTATACTCATTAAACTTGTGAGTCAATATGTGCTACAGTGAGCAAGGAGACTTATAATCCATAAAATTGTGCACACATTAAAGCTTACTAGGCTAGTAAGAAGCTACTATACCAAGTAATTTCTTTATAATGGGTGAAATAAATTGTGAATTTGAGGAGTTTTTGCAAAACTGTGTGGACTAACATTGTATTTGAAAAGTTTCAATTTGACGTTAAAATACACCAACAAGGGTCAACTAGTGCAGCCATGGGCATGACACTTGTTTTAGATGTGCATCCAAACATTTTAAAATGGCAATAGTTTTCTCTTCTTTTCTACTTTTGTGTATTTATATAGCCTCCAGGATTTCATTGCAATGTACCGATATCTGGACCCTCTGTATATATACTTCTATTTGAAAATAATCTCTGTGCTACAGTATATGTAGCCAACATTGCCTACCCCAGGCCCTCCCCCTCCCCCCTCACCCACTGCAATTGCACCTCCACATCAGGATAGAGGCTCTGTGAACTTTATGAAATAATATCCGTACACGCAGTTTACATTACATTATCCATGTAGGTTCTATCTCCTCCAATGCAAATGCACCTCCAAACCACAATGGATGCTTCATCATGTTTCTGAATACATCGACAAGAAGTGGTGTCATTTCAAAAATAAACACTGCAGCTGATCAGCCTCCTAGTTTTCACTTCAGGTAAGTGTTTTCAGAAAGTGGCAAGGTATTCTGTTGTTACTACTAGCTACCTACTCTAAGTTAGGCTTTAAAGGCATTGAAGACTCGCCCCAAACCGCGTGCCGCGCTCTGAAAAAGTTAACTTTCCGTTGCTTGCAAATAACGTTTTCTTCTTGTCACTACAAAATGCAGACAGTAATGAAACGTGATACCTTGTTATCTTTTATCTAGATCTGAGATATCCTCGCTGCTATGTACACTGAATTGTGGGTATTGACCATAGCTGTATGTATCGACTGTACACTAGTGTCTAATTACCGACGGTAGCAAGCTGTGTGTGTATTTTCTGGGATCGATGGTGGTGTCTAACACTTCTGTTACACCTCATTCGAAACTAGGTCAGATTACCGGCATGAGAAGTTTCTTTGTGCGCGAGTCTTCACACCCTTTAAGTTTAACTTAGTACTACTACTACTGTAGTAATAGTATAGTCAGTATTGCGAAGTTCGGAACACTGCGAAGTTCGGACACCCGTAAGAAATGCACGATTTCACCCTGATAACCTACAGCAAGAGCCAATTTCGCGAAAAACTACGAAGCTACAGTTATTTTCTCTCCAAAATAACCTGTGTGCTAGCAAGTACTTACATATTTGTCTCTAAAAGGAAGTTATAGTTTTGGGGTGTTTAAATCTTAGATGTCCGAACTTCGAAGTGTCCATGCTACTACTACTAGTGCTAGTAATACTACTAGCCTAGTGCTGTAGTAGTACCTAGTCCCTGTGTAAGGCTAGTACTTGAAGTTGTAGGCTTAATGATAGGCCTACGTTATGTACCTTGGCCTAGGCTAGCTAGAACTTGAAGTAGTATTACTACTACTACTACTTACTTGTCCTAACTTTAAGTAGTACTAGTAGCATAGGCCAGTGCAGGTGGATATCGGCCTAGGCGTAGGATAAAGTTACAAACTGACAGCCTAACTTGAGCTACTGTAGCATACTGCATAGGTTAGACCTTGAAATTATACTCAAATATGTGACAATGATCCCATTTATTTTCATTTTCAACTTTAATATCACAGTTAGTATTTTCAAAACATGTTGCACGATTCACTTACCTTGGATAGCCTTGTGTGGCCAACCTTACCCTCTCTCTACGATCACTGCTTGTACCACAGCGTTGTGTTTACAAGTGTAAGTTTGTAACCAGGCTCGACCAAGCCCAAACGAAGGCAGGGCACAAAAAAAACTTGTAATGACTCAGTTCGTGGCATGCGAGCAAACCTATGTATATCCTGTTTGTACAGTATTACAGAAATCCATGTGTGAAGAAAGTGCGTTGACGAACCCGTGTTGACCATTCACAGTCCTTACCTTAGATCATACGTTACTGGTGCGCAGGTGCAGGTAATCAATTTTCGTGGCGCCAAGATAGCAGCTTGCCAGGTCCGGTGTGAAATTGACATTCAGTTGACAAAAAATAACTAAAATTCTACTATCAGGTATAATAATATCAATAGAATCACTGTATGTGTTTTGGTTAGGGATTTGGAAAGGTAAGGTACCTTGAAGGCTAGTAGTTTCCTATCGGTATAAAGGGAATCTCCCGCGTGCCATTAGTTTATTCATATGCGAAATTCCTGAAATACCGTAATATATATATAGGCGATGTATTTGCGACAATTGTGAAAACTGTCACTTTAATTTGAGCGCAAAGAACAGTTTTCATACAATAAACACATGCATTCATATCAAATGCAATATTTCTAACAACCTACATTATTAATTAGACATATTATATGCATATGTTTTTATTTTTAAGTCTATTAATAATAAATTACCAGTCAATTTTAATGATTACTTTAATTTCAATTATAATATATACATAACTACTACACCAGATCCTCTGGACATTTATTTTCTTTGCCCATAAATACCGATGTCTTTAAACGTTCCATCGTCTGTTATGGTGTTAATTTCTGGAATAGCCTAAGTCATGCATTAAGAAATATTAAGTACCTTAATTCATTTTCATTCAAGTTGAAAAATCATCTTTTATCCAAGTATCAACATCTATAGATCTACATTTGTCTCTGACTTTTAGTATTTCCCACATTATCACAATGCCTTTTTTGTTTAGTTTAGGGGTGGGGGGTATAGGTCTTCTTGGTAAGGGGCTTTATTATCATGCCCATATCCTTTATACATGTTATCTTTTCTTTTGGTGCAGGCTTCTTGTACAAGCTACGGCTTCCAAGTCCTTCCACCATTTTCTCTCCGTAATAATAGTTTCCATTATTTTTCTTTTATATGATTTATTATTATTATTATTTTCTTTGCATGGTATTGTTTTCACCGTCTTATTATTATATAAACATTGTGAGGAAATGGAAAATATAAATGAAATGAAATGAAATGTGGGCACCTAAATCACCTAACGAGAATATAACCCACAAACGTTTGGGTAAGACCTTACAATGAACACTCGGTGTCCCGATGTGTGGTAAATGATATACAAAACGGTAAAAAAAGTTTAGTTGTGCATTCACAAAAAAGGTTAAATAATGGGTGCTCAGTCATTATACGCATCATTAAATACAGTTTATTATTAACGTTATTTAAAAGTTCGTTCAACTGTTATTCTACAACGAATAGTGAATGTTAATTTACGGTATTACAGTCTTTAACGTTGAAAACGTCCTGTTATTTTAAAGACCGGTAAATGAACATTCACTTATCATGAATGCACATGCTATAACTAACTTTTCCGCTATGTTAGTCTTACAAATCTGCTAAATTGTACAAACGGCGTGCCACAGTAGTATTACCTCAAAATGTCACCTTTAATTTACGTGTTATCACATCCTTTTCAACATCACACACACACAATAAAAAAAACCCTATTCATTAGCATGAACTTGCGTTTAATGCTATAATTACAGATTCAATCCATAGTTTAATTATGCCTCGAAATACACCATGCATTTGTCGCCTAAATTTTTCCCTTTCTGGGGAGGACCCCTCATACATAGGATTTGACTTCAACTACAACAAGGCTTACACCCTTCCATTGTGAAATCTTTCATTCGCCTCTGGCCCTTCTATACTCTTTCAGCAACTACCCTGAATCAGTCGGGGTGATTTTAGATTGATCCCCCACCTCCTCCCCACCTTTTGAAATCATGTGCACGCCACTACTTGAAGCATGACATAAAAAAAAATAAAAAATGTGAAAGACAGGACTTTGCAAGATAAAGTAATTAGAGGGCGCTCTCTGCATAAAGGTTAAAAATCCCCCCGACTGATTCAGGGTAGTTGCTGAAAGAGTATATGTACCAGAAAGTCATATTTCTGCAGTGACTAAGATTTTAGGTCTCATCTTTCTGAAATAAGCATGGGTGACGATTTAGTTGTTAATGTGGGGGGGGGGGGGTGGGGACTTTGGAGTAAAACCGAGTCTCATCATTTAAGGGTACGTATAGGAGTAATTTGTAAAGTTCAATTTTAGTTGTTTTTTAAATGAATTTGATTTTTCACTTATTTTTGCCTTGCTACTATTTAATCCCGTTTTAGCTTTTCATATCTTGTTTATCTTCTTGATTTGTATGTTTTATTGTAAAGTACCTAGGAGCGATTTTAAATTGGATAAGGCGCTATATAAATTCTGTAAAATAAATAAGCACAGATGGCCACGATACTGAGGAGTGTTTGTGGATTGTTAGCTCAGTGGACTGTGGAGTGTTAGCTCAGTTGTTAACGCCGGTGCCTTTTCAATCATAAGGCCCCAAGTTCGAGTCACTCGAAGATTAATCTATGTCGTCCAGTTACAGAGTAGTTGACATTTGACAATTCATAATCATGGACGTAAAATATGAGACTGACTTCGGTCAGCTTGCGGCTTTGATAACTTGATAAGCCAATGAGGCTTCTTCGCGAGTCCCTGTTTGCAGGAGGATCTAAAATACATACATACATACATACATACACACATACATATATACATACTGTCCGCTGACATATATACTTTCTGCGCCCCGCTAATAGTCTCTAAAGCCCTGGTAATGCGTATTGCAAAACATACTTAGTCTATATGTGCACTTTTAAGTTTATTTTGCGAGGGGTTAGTGATCAAAAGAAAGAGGAGAAGTCTTTAGTGATCCTCCCACAACGGCCCGAAACAACAAAATTAGGGGGAGGCGATTTACAATAGTGCCCCCCCCCCCCCGCCCATATACTAAATGGGGAACGTAACCGTCTCCTGATTCTGTACCTCAAGTCCGACATTTAATATACAGTACTACACAATGGCATGTTACCACTAAAGCAGGTTCACAGTTTTAGTTGATCAGTCACCAAGACGAAGAAAAATGAAAGAAAGCAGAGAAAGCACAGACTCTATACGGCATTATTTACTTAATACAAACCTCCCCAACTCCACCCCCACCCCACCCACCCCACCCCACCCCACCATCCGGGAAATAGTTTGGGAGTCCTTCTAAAATAGTCTTCTCGCTTTTTGTTATCAGCTTGAAATAGACTATTCTTATCTTACGGTTAAAGGCACAGATATCATGGTACTTCCCTCTATAGTGATATTGTTCAATTAAAATAACTTAGCGAAGTTCACTTATATACCAAAGTTTATTGCTCAATTTATCATACATATGCACGGACGGAGTAACCGACAGTTTCAAAAGTTCGTTGTAGCAAAGTTGAATCGTCTATACAGGCCTACGGCTTGCACGACGTGGTCATATATAGTATTGGGACCGGTACTAAATATTATTGGTGAAGAAGATTTCCAAAGACAACGAATCATTAGTCATATATGTTCTTATATATAATGATATGAAAACTCATATCGTGAAATGATACAATTACACACATCCTCAATATTTTCAATGTCACTATATGTTTTCTTACCCGAATCATTCAATGACGCAATGTCGCGCGACAAGCAGCTCATCATGCCGATGGTACTATATTAATACTCCAGGTATACTCTTAACAACTTTGAAGTACCCATTTTGTTTTTCCGACACTTATGCAGAAAATTCCCGACACCAATGATTACTAAAAGCAGCAAAGTATTTCTCTGCCTATCAAAATCCAAAATTAACATAATTTTTGTTTTTCATGGCATTTACAGAGATCACGTATACTGTAAATTATAATTTTAATCGTGCGCGGTTGAAAAATCCCATGTATCGGACATGACTTATATACTACAAAAGTGTATAGACGAATAAAGACAAACAATCGGCGAATACAAGTAAAAAAAATCATTGATATGTAACCACGAATTTACTGAACTTAATATTTGCTACTCACTTGTATTTCATTATAATTAATGTACAGTGTGAAAATCGGACTTAGTTGCAATAGAGTTATTTTCCGATTAATATTCGTGACAAACCCGGATTTCTGTGAGACATCCCCGGCCGACAATTCGATGTTTAAGCTTTCAATTGACGGATGGAAGCAAAACCCTTCATATGAGACTATTTACGTGATTGACAACTTAATTGCAAGTTAAACCGAATCTTACTTGATTTTAGATATCAGCTTTATTGTTTGTTGACACATATGCTGACTAAAGACTTGAGCAAAACGCTAACTTTATATGATATCATCAGGTCTCATTTATACACGTTTTAACGTTTTCTTTATTTCTTACAGATAGGCATATATGTTTTTTAATAATTGTTTAACTTGTAAGAGAGATGGGATGATTTTAAACATGTTGAATATACACGTAACTTAATTTATTACATTGACAACACTGTTAATATTGACGATGAAATTATGGAAGAAAGGAAACAGAAAATGTAAAAGGCACCATAACATCACATATTGACAAACTGACAGCCTGACATGAAATACTCCGCTACATTTCCTAAACAGTAACATCTCCATCATAAGCTCAAAGAGTATCGCAGTGGGTTTGCTTCTTTATTTCAAACTTACATTAAACTTTCAAATTGCGAATATTATATACGGCAGTAAAAGTAGTGTTGGACTTCGTTCTCCAAAGTGTTGGTTTTTGTTAGGGTGGGTGGGGTTGGAAGGTTAGTGAAACATGGTGTCACGTTATCATTTGGTGTTTGCAATGCGTTATCGCACACTTTATCCACTTGTATTAAGGGAAGAAATGCAAGTAAGGGACATTATTATCATTAAACACGTAAGGAAGAAACCTGTAAAAAAACGGCAATCGAAGAGAGTGCGATATTACTTCAGATATCGTATCAATCCGTCTGTTATTTTTGCATACAACAAGATTCGTAATCATAGAGAACTTTCACTTGCGGAAAAGACAAATAGCGCCCCTTATTTTTGCTGCACACATTGTTTACATTTCTATGCTTGACACACCGTGACCTTGTCGTTGTGCTGTGTACGGACGACAATGTTCAATTGCTCTGTACACAAACTTGTGGCGCGTAGAAACTGGAGATCAGTACTCAGTGGAGGTAGCTATCGGATCGGACAAAGCAGACTACATTCCTGAGTATTTTTAGCTGAAATATTTTACTCCGTCGTCGGCAGTTCCTGAATCTGGGCTTGATAAGAAAAGGTATGATTTAGTACTATTTTAGTCTAGACTAGTTTGATCAGTCCCTGAAATTCGCCTGTTGCTAGTCGCTCATCACGGGAAGGATCTTCATCTGAACACCATCTGTGGTTTCTATTGTTACTGCACCACAAGAGTAAGAAATCCTTGTGACAGTTCTAAGTTGTTTATCAGCTCAAGGATTTACCTTCAATGATAGCCATTATGTGTGCACACAATTATAGGGCTTAGTCCTCTGCTTTGTCAATAAATTCGGAAACGATGTCGATGTGACCCATTGTGAAAATGCATGCTTTGTGTGGCAGCAAAAGCATTGTGTTAGTCGTTTATCTGTACATAGCTTTCTTTTAGTTCCCAAAGAAAGTTATAATTTGTGACCTATGCTCTTGAATGGCATTGCCTGTGCTAGACATGGTATAATAACAGGTAGGCCTTGAATACATCCAAAAAGTAGGTCTAGGCCACAAATGCTAAATGCACAGTAAGTAGTATTGGTGTTTCAGCTGATTCACATGCTAGTTTACAATACTAATTGTACAGTAATATTTAAAAAAATTGACAATATAACTGTTATCATAATATATCATTCTACCATTTAGTACTATTTGCAACAATATTATTGTGGATGTTTTACATTATATTATTATGATACAATATTCTTGTATGATGCTTTGTGAATGGGTAATACTATATGCAACAATATTATTGTGTATGTTTTGTATGATATTATTATGATACAGTATTATTGTATGATATGTGAATCGGGTAATACTACATGCAATAGAATTATTTTGGATGTTTTATATATTATGATAAAATATTATTGTATGGTATTATGTGAGTTGGGTGGTACTTTTGCACAACACCTTTGAATTAAGTGAGTTTAATTAAATGACAGTCTGAACATGGAGGTAGTAGAGATGCTTAGCCGACATCTTGTGCTGTATTATTGGAGCAAACTCTGGGCCTGACAATGGGATGGAGGAAGGGAAAAAACAATGTATCAAAGCTGTTGGCCTCCTCCTGATGGTATCACCATCCTGATGGCATCACCATCCTGAGGGCATCGCTGTCCTAAGGGCGCTCTCCTCCCATACACACACTCACACATGTACATTAATTTGTTGAAACTGAGCTCACCTTACATGGATGGTGAATTGTTTGCTTTCGCACCACCAGGAGAGATAGAGAAGTGACAAGTCATTTTGGATGTGCAGACCTTGAAAAGTCATTCCATAAATGAAGGATAAAGATATGCTTACTTTCCTCTGCTGTTTTCCTCCCCACCCTTACTTTTTCTCTCCTCCCCCCTCCCATCTTCTTGTTTGCCTTTAACAAAATGCAAAAACAATATTTTCAAAGTTTTTTCACACTTCCCAGCTGTGATGTGACATCCACCAATCTACATCATCTGTGGTCACCACTGTGTAATAATGATGTTACAGTCAATAAATAGCCAGTTAACTGCATTCGAAAAATGAATGTTTAAAGCCATTGTCACATAATTAACTGCTGCTATTCTACATGTGAATTTGTGTCCTCATATTCAAAGAATGTTACCTTGCCAAGAACTGAAGATACAGGTTTTTATTCAAGGACACCTGATGAAGTTGTGGCAAGCTATCAGTGTATACAATACAAACTGCATAATCACAAGGTAAAATAGTTCTTGTTATTTATACAATTCAAATCATGTTACACTAATGGTTTAAGCTGTGATAAGCTGCTCACAAATGTCACAGGGTCAATATTTCAAAGTGCTTTACCACATGTGGGTTATATACCTACTGTACATGTAAGTATATGAATGCAGTACAGCAGACGACTTTTCAGGAGAAATGTGTAAAAGTATTAAGTGGGCCTGACCTTTCGATCCTAGCAGGATCTTCTTCAGAGGTGAAATACAAGTAACAGAAATATACAGGGCATAAAAGACAAGCACAGAATACAGATAGGTTAATGAGCAGGGTGAACACAAAGAGATTGATGTAAGAGGATTAGTAGACAAAGGGCGGAGAGAAGAAATTATTTTATTTTAAATTTTCAAGAGACTTAGATCCCAGTGATTCCTCAACCTCAAGCAGGGAGATTTGCATCTAGATGCAGGACAACACAGTTTCTTCCAAACTAAATTCTTATTCATGTACACTACTCCATTTAACTTTTCAAATTTCACTTACCTTTAAAACTAAGAAAAAACCTGAAAAATTGAAGAAATTGAAAATGTTTTGTAAATAACATATATGTCAAACAGTGTCCTTTTGGGCATGTACACTCTAATGGATTTAATTTAAAGATTGTGACAGAACTGGTGTAGGAAATTGTTGTAGTATAAAGAGGGGATCGGAATAATTTCTTCTAAACTGCCATTGGAAAGTCCTACAATTTGTCAGAGCTATAAAGCTTAGTACTTATTCATACCATATATAGATCTGTGTGACATTTGTTGTGTGTTTATTATGAACAGTCTAGGTGAGAAGAGAGTGCCCAAGTTGAGTCTTATTACATTGTGCAGGTGTTGGCTACTCCATAATGAGCTGTTTTGAACACGAGCACATGTATAATTTACTTTGGCTTTTTTATATCATATAGTAGATAAAAGGTACAATAATTATGCAGAAATTGTTGTAGGTACGATGATGAACCGAAACTTTTACCGGGAAATTATACACTATTAAAGTGGAAAGGAGCTGAAAATTTTAGGCCTGTACAAGATTATAGCATCCAGTGCCCATGGACCTGCGTGCGATTGGTTGAGAGATATTGAATTATCATTCATCAGTAATTCACAGCTCCTCAGCATGCAGAGAAATTAAACTACTTTTCCCTTCCTTACCTTGTTATTTGAAGTAACATAAAAATATATATATCTTAAAATATATATTAACATATGCATTAAGAACACTATGATTTCGTTGATGGGTTTACAATTGCTTAATTCAAGGTTTATGGAGAAAAGTCATTCATAAAGAAATTATGTTTATCTGGAACAAGGCTGTTTGGAATATCTGTTTCAGTCCTTCACCTTCCTTTGAGCTTGGATTGTCTAGAAAAAGAAAGATGCACTTGTAACAATTTCAGATTTAGTACAGAACACACTGTAGGTCTAATATGAAGTGAATGTGTCAGAGTCCGTCATTGAAAATAGTTTAATACTAACTGTGATTTAACATAATTGTAGAATAAGGACATTGTGAGACCCTCTCAATTAACACCTACATACAAGCAGGGCTGAGTTCTGGGACTATGAATGTCACCAGGTTTGTGCGTTTGTTAAGTCATAGTGCATACTGTAACTAAGAGTAACTAGGGAAGTTGTGTTTTGATTTGCGAATAGTACCCAAGCCGGCCAGGATTTGGGGATACCTTTGTCAACTACTGTACATATTTCTGTTTATTTAACCTTTGACCCTATGGCTAACACTACATGTCTAACATAATTTCCCAGGAAGAAACAGGCCTCTGTGTGTTCAAAATGTGGGTCATCAGAATATTTACTGTGACCTGTACCTTGCACTTTAAGTGCATACTTATTTCTAATCCTTTTTTGTGGTAAACTATTTAATGAAATATTTTATTATGAATGTTAGATCGGATTATTATCTCTACTAGAAGGATGGAAGGGTGCCAGGTAATAAAAATATTCCCCACAATTCAATCAGATGTGGAAACTTCAGTACATATCAGGAGTAGGTTTCGGTGGCATGTGCAAAGTTGTGAGAGGGAGGGTGGGTTTGGGGGGAGGGTATGGGGCAATGGGCCCTACCTCTGCCATCAGTCAAGGAAAAATCAATCAGTCAAGGATTTTTTCAAAATTCTGTATTAAATTTTTTTTATTAGTTCAACCTTGCATTTAGATTTTCTATTATGTTGATCTTTTTTATAGTCTAAATATGCCTCAGAATGCACCATTTGGTGTCTAAACTTGAAATTTTCTTCTGGGGGTGCATCTACGGAACCCCCTACACCCCCCCCGTAGTCCCATTGAACCAGTCCACAGCCACAACCCTCATTCTGATTCAATTTTGTTTTAACCCACCTAAATCCTGCCCAATTTAAAGCTTGATTCTCCTATTTAAATCAGTTGGCAATGTTTGAATCTGTCCTTATCTACTCCACCTTTGAAATCCTATGCATGTCACTGGGAGGCTCAGAGTACATTTTGGTAATGAGATGTACTGAGATGTAGAATTGTTTCTTTCTATATTACTTAAGCAACATTTGGAATGTCCACCTGTGGAGGTCTGTGTTATGTACATCTGAAATGGATGTGTTTTTATTTTAAATTTAATTTTGAAATTGAAGTTTGACAACATAACAGCAAAACAAAGGTTACAGGTATATTTAACAGTTACCACCCCCTCCCCTCCCCCCCCCTAGACTTTGTGAAGTCAAATTGAACAATTTACTTAACTGTACATAGTTCTTTATTTTGGAAGAGTACGTCACTCTAACTCACCATCATACCATTCATTATTTATAGCTGATCTGTTGTAATTAGCTTTGATTTGTGACATTTGTCGCATCTTTAACTCAAAGTGACACGATTCCTGCCTTCTTGATGACATATAATCAATTTTTCTATTTCAATGAAAGTGTTTCTCTCAAATCATCTGCCACAATTGCCACGCTGTATCATACAAAAGGACCCTTGTACAGTATTGTACAATGCAAATAAAAAGTTACAAACACTACAGTATAGAAGTAGGCTTTTGTGTTGGTTTCAAATTGACAGCAGGCATGTATACATGGTAGTGTAATTACTAAAAGTCTATATTCAATGAAGCTTTCTGGGAACTTCTCTAAAGGCACTTTAGGAACTTAACTATTTAGAAGGCTTATTTCTAAGGTGTTCCAGCTGTTAGATGCTAGATAGAGAGCACAATGGGCTTTCTGGTTTGTTCCTACCTGTAGATATAATCAGGCATGAGCTTTTCCGCGAATTCGCGGAATATCTGTGATTTCTTTTCTACCTCCGAGATTTACACCTTCTGGGAGCTTCGACCCCTGGACCCAAACTGGGGCGTTGCCCATTTACCCCACCACGGGCCTTAAGGCAGGCCCATGGACCCCACCTGTAACTGTGTCGCGCTGCGTGCTGATGCCTTCGGCTTTAGTATCGTATCACCCAGAAAGTTCAGGGATTTTTTTTTTACCCCAGGCTCATCCAATTCTTGCTACTAAACTTTAACTGTACATGTGAAGACTAGTTTTATGGTTTTGATGTGAACTTTCAACTGTTACAATGGTGATGTGTGTGCGTATGTGTTTGTTTTTGGTCACGTACAATTGACTGACCTGTGTTTATCATGCCATAGTGTTATTGTATCAACATGGTGGTTCGGGCCATTTCTATTGTAACAGCTAGTTCTGGTTATACTAACAAGCAGAAGTCTAGTGCACTGAAGTCATCGAAACCTCAATGCATTTTGCATTCTAGTTGATATAAGTTATATGTGTGTGGGTGGGTGTTTGATGAAATCATGTTCTCAAGAGAGGACGCTTTATTGGTAACTCTTTTACTTTGTGTGGTTGTTCCATATAAAGTAGATGAAGATTTGAACTACAGGAATCTTGTTTTGTTGTGGAGAACAAAGGTCATTTGAGGTCAACAGAGATCATAATGTGAAAATCTGGTACACACAATATTTAAAGAATGGAAGTTTGAATCAATCCTGTTCTTTGCATCGAGATGCCCCTGGTTGAGGCTTCAGGTCATTTGAGGTCAACAGAATTTATAAACAATTTCTCATGGGGAATCTTAGATGGATCTCAGACTTGGTATGTGGATGCCCTAAATTAGGTACAGTAAAGTTCTGTAAAAGTAGTAGAGGTAGTGGTCAAAACTTTCAAACCTTATAAGCAATGTGTCTCAGTGAATCTTGGATTGATCTCGTATTTCAGTTATTTCACATGACATGCCACAAGCAACTGAGTGGATTAAGCCTACTGTTGTTGGTGTAAGCCAAGTATCATTTGAGGTCAGTAGAGGTCATGAATGAGGTATGTGTAGCAGGAGAAGGTCAGAGATCATTTGAAGGCAGACATAACAAAGCAAAAGATTGTGAATATGGTATTTCAAGAAGGGAATCTTCATGTGCTGTGCATCTGAAATTACTTAGTGAAAATTGTCAGATCATTTAGCATGGATAATGGATATTGTTATAGGACTAGCATCTTCCCATGTCAGGGTAACTAATACTTCCATGGTTACTGCCTAACAGTGCCTAGAGCATGTATACATGTATACAGAAGGATAGAACTTTGCAACACAGTGTACAGTTATTGCTGTAACCTGCAATATATAGCTCTCTATAGTACGTTGATCCCTTTCCATATAATTGTCTTTATTTGCAGTTTGAAGAGTACTACATCTATGCTTTCATTTGCCATTACATATGTGCAACTTTTCTGTAGTGACTTCTGAAAAAATAATAACTTTACTTCATAATATCTTCTAATTGTAGATAAAAGGAATCAATTCCACACATAACCAGGGCAAACTTATTGGTATTAACACCTCCCAAGTTTTGAACACACATGAGTTTATTGGTTGTAACATTTCACGTGTTTGGAAAGAAACCATTTCAGAACTTCACTCTTCAACATATAATATACATGTTACTAATGAAAGTTGAAAAAAGTATTAAATAAAATTATTCTGCTGATTTAAACTTATATAACTTCTAATTTCTGGAAATGATGAAAACCTCTCAACACGTCCAAATGTTTTGCGAAGCCAATGTGAACAAATGGGTTCATCTTACTATGAGTTGCCTGTTTAAAGTGGATATATAACGATCCCCTAAATTGCTAGATACCCCTCCCCACCCCCCGTCCCCCACCCCAAGAAAAATGGCACCAGTGCTTTGAAAATACTTTGAGCATTTTCTGTATATTTTTGCTTCATAAAAATTCTTTCCATAGCTTCAGATAAGCGTTTTTTTTTGTATGTAAGAATATATAATTGCACTGTATTGCCTCCAAATGAATACATTCTAGGTATAGGATGGTTTATACACCAAAACCATGCCATATTGTGCACTTGATATTTGATATCAGATTTTATCTTCTAATAACTTAATTACCAGCTTTCTGACCACACCATGTAATAATTGAATATAATCAGATAAATGAAGAGACTAGTAAGAGGTCTACCGTAGTGGAGTTTACCATTCTGGGCTTTCATATTATGATTACAGTGTGTTATTAAGCATTTCATCCAATACAGAAGATTTTCGATTCCAAAACAATTTATGTTTCTATTTCATGAATTTTGAAACATTGGAAGTTCTTCATACTGTTTTATGACTCCTGGAGTGATTTTGGGCATCTAGTTTCTGTTTCTATAAATACATGATTTTATTTCCTACAACAATCGATTATTGCTGTACCCGTTAACCTCCACATTAATAAGGACTGCTTCTCTGCAAAATGCAACATCATGAAAGCTTCCACTGATCTGGACTATTTATAGCCAAAGCCTTCATTCATCATGCACAAAAATGGTCACATCATTTGACTTATATGGTCACATGGTCACACTTATATGACAAAAATGGTCACATCATTTGACTGTTATCAGGCTCTAAAAGGTTGCAGCATACATTTCTCTGGTTTTCTGTGAGTTATGTGTGATTCTTGGTCCTACAGTACTGTACCTGCAGTACTATACCTATTCTATTTAGTGTTGCTCTCATACTGTAGGAACGCCCCAGAACAAGTGGAAAAATCCCCATTACACATGTCAATGATATTAAAGAAACCACACAGCAGTGTTATTGATAGCTCTACAAGCAGATCTGATCTATCTACTGTGTGTAAACATAAAGGTCATGACCTGTCTCCATTGTGTGTCTGTGTTTTTCCCAATATCATTACCCCCTTTCATGGCACCTTACAAGTGAGAAGATAAAATGGAAAGTGACATTCTTCCATGTCAACAGCATCCATAAAAAGAGAGAGAAAGGGAGAGAAATAGGGTGGTGTGAGTGATGAAGTAAGGATGTCATGGAGAGTAGAATTGTAGGAAACATTTTAGTTATTCTCAATCATCTATTAGTTATACAGTGCAGTACCTCAAAGCCTGCATACATTTATGCATGGAAGGTTTCTTATCTTGTCACTAGGGAATGCACGTGATTTGTCATATTCAGGAACCATATCTGAGACCTAATTCTGGCCAGATTTATTGGATCATGGAAATTAACATAATCCAACAGTTTCTAAATAGTTATGGTAAGAGATGAGTGATTTGACAGGAGTGGGTGGGGGGGGGGGGTTGTGTGGATAAGAAATCTACACATTCTTTTCTTTCTATTCATGTTATTCAGTGGGTGATGTTTAACAAAGAGAGCTTTCTTCAAATGGGTCTAGACTTTTGCACACATAATAACGATGATTAGAATCCAACTGAATGTAGGATACAGTGTAAAACTCCACAAATTCTGCGTATCAACCCACATGATGTTTCAGGAACTACCTGCTGCATAGTGTTGTTGAAGCCACAACTGTAACGAACCACAGAGCTGGAAATTTAGATCATGAGAATTGATATAAACTTGTATAAACTTGTGGATGCCCCCAGGCCTTGAAGGCTTACAGTGAAAATTTTGCTTGGTCTTAAATCTAGCATTTTGAAGAAAACAAATCTCTAGGTAGTAGCTCACAACTTCATGAGTGTCATAAGGGAAGTAAGGTGGAATAACATTCTTAAAAATATTGAAGTTTGTATTAAATATTGAAAATTTGAGTTTGTAATGTTGAAGAACAGTGTGTAATAATAATTATTGTGATAAATATTATTGTTATATACTACAACATTGATTTGTGGAAATATGAAAAAAAAACTGTTACATGCAAACACCCTTTCAGTGTTATTTTCATGCTATTTAATTATGCAAGAGGCAAATGAGGCCATAACTTGACAAGCAACTTTCAGTGGTATTTTCAGTAAGTATAATCTGTAACATATAGTCTACATTCACCTACTGTAATACTGGTTAGGCTTGCAGTCAAAACTAACGATTTTTTGTGATAGGCTGATAGCTTATGAGGGGAACAAAATAAACAAATACTGTATTGGAAAGGAAGGATGGGAGTCATTTTCTTTGCTATTTTGCGGGCTAAAATCACAAGGGCTTCTCTAAATTGTTTTGCAAAACTACCTTTAATAGAAAAGAAAAGGAAAAAGACAAACAAATAGACTCTGAAAAACTCATGTTTGCCTGCTCATAATTTGATAAGATATGAGGGCTCAAGAAGTCCACTAAGTGGGGACTATTTTGTATGAGTTATATTCATTTCAAACTTCAAACTAACTAGTTCAATAGTATGAGTGATCATGTTGTTTATATCAGATAAAGGTTAAGAACTGTCCATATTGTCAGTAAGTGTGCTTTAAAGCATGTATAGAGTGGAATTAGCATTGGATAATTGTCCCAACTGGCTTGGAAGATCCTCTATTTGTACCATGAGCCTTATTCATGATCCATTGTTTTAAACTTCTGTTCCAGACTATATCCAGAGTTTTAAAAACCTTTAAGATAAAATATGGTGCTTTCTTCTTGTTGGTCCACGCTGGGGCATTGCCCTTGCAGAAAGCTTATTTGGCTTGTTTTATGTAATATGTTTTATTTAAAAACCTTTCAAGTTATCTATCCTTGTTAGATAGGCTTCTGTACCTAAGGAATATGATTTTAATGGTAATGTGAAAGAGCCCCCTCTTTGCTTCTTAAAAGGTCTCTTCCTTCGCACCTTGAAAAAGTATACATGTGGGGAGGAGAGTATTAACATTGATAATTTATTTCATGATATATGATTATACATTTTTATTAAAACGTGAAGTTTAAAATGGTATTGATCAGTTAGTGTGAATACCAAAAACAAGGAAAAAATAAGAAATAATTCAAAATTTTGCAAAAAAGTTAATTTTTGACAAGACAGATTTGAGAGCAAGGAAGCAAAAGAAGAAGAAGAAAAAATGAAACGAAACACAAATAAACAAGTCATGAGATGATTTAGTCTACACTGTTTGTCAAATCTTGTTTTAGGGGTTTTAATTGATTTGTAAAGTATTTATCTTGTTTGTCATCTATCAGGTATCAATGAGTTTTATCTGTTTGTATTACTACTCATCATGTTGAGTTAACCTGTAATCTGATAGATCTGATTATTGATAAGGGGGGGTTGTATGTAAACAGTATAAATTCAAGAGCCATGATGATGAATCGTTACAGACTGTTAAACTAAACAGGTCTTTGACAGTGAAAACTGTGAACACACACATATATCCTACAGTCTAGTAGACCGTCGTGAGGGTAATCGGCATATAGTGCTTCCAAATATGCTAGAAAATTCAATATTTTAATGGTCAGTCATGTTCAAAAGGGAAACAAACATTTTTACAGTCACTTTCAAAATATGTTCCCATGTCTTGGATGTAGTAAGTTTTAATAGTAGGCCTAAGATGCAGTTATTTTGCGATGCTAGGTAGCCATTTATATAATTGAAATTGTAGTGAGTTGGAAAATCCAGAACAGTGAAAAAACATATATATAGGGTATATAGTCCATAGTCATACAGTAGTAACTACTTGGCTGTTGGAAGAGAGATACTTATGGTAATTATTTGACAACATAATCTGTCTCTTTAGATAGTGATCATTCAAGTGAACGCAAAGAAAGAGAACCCATGCATAATCTTTACAGTAGTTCTGATTTCATTTAAGTTACACTGGCAAAGAATCTAACACCAAAACTCTGAACCATTTGAGTCATCACTGTTCAAAAGTAAGGGAAATGGTGTACTTAAATGACTATTATTATTTTTTGTTCATTTTCAATACAACTATAATGTTTGATTTTCTTTTAACATTGATCTGAGGTTACTTGTTCAAGATATCATTCTTGACAGCAATATTTCTCTTCTCTCTCAACATTTCTCTTTCAAGATCCTTTTTAGACTGTAATAAGTGAAAGGTTGTTCATCGATGTTATGTACCAAAGTCCTGGCTTTAAACCCAGGAAGAAGCTGACATTGGATTCTTGAGTGTAGCCATGTACATACATTCACAAATACAGTATGTTTTCAAAGTTGTAGATTGATAGCTATCAATCTACAAGGATGAGCTAGCTCATCCTTTCAGAATGACCCAGAAAGTTTTGCATACATACTGTAGGATAACCAACTCTCAAACTCCCTGTAGACTTTGAGAATAACCCAACTTTTGTTCTTCTTTGAGAAAATGAATGTTGTATTTCAATGATGGCATCACAGACTTATTTAGATACAGTATAGGATGATATTGTCATATCAAAGACTTCTAAAATCATATCATCCCTGAATAAGAACCTGTCTGCCCTTGCCTTTCCCTCCAAGGTATCATGTGGGAATTGAACCCTTCATTTTCAATTTGTTTCAAAAGTGCAAGTTTGCTGGAATAGATTAACAGAAAGAACTATCACAGGTTCGGATGTATACAATACATGTACCCTTTCGACCTACTTTCCGTGATATCAATGTACCTTTGCATACATCAGTCCATCCCTCTTTTCAAAATCATAATATTTTTTCTTTTTCGTCTTCCTATCTGGGATGATTTCTGATGGTATTCACTGTGTTTCCACCATTTCAAAATAATTGATAATTCTTTTGCCTTATCTCTTGAATAATCTCTCTAATGGCTTTGAAAGCCAGCAGGGGCTATTTATTAGTTTTCAAAACAGTGAACAATTATCGGAATATCAATGTGAGGGAAGAGAAACCCAGGTGCAGCTCTCCCTAAAATCAATAAAAATGCAAGCCATTAGGTAGCATCTCAAAATCTTGCTTTACTTTTTTCCATTTTTTTCCTTGCTTGATTCTTTTTTTTTTCATTCTTCTGATGAAAGATAATTTGTATGCCCTTGCTACATAGTGGAAAGCCAAATTTTTAATGCAAGGACAGCATAAAGGACTGGAAGAGATTTGTTACTGTTTTTTTTTGTTGGGGCTGTTTTTTTTGGTTGGGGGGGTGGGGATTTATTATCTGAGGGTGTGTGCAAGCGTGGAACTTGTCATACAACAACAACATCATACCTAATGATGCTTAAATGACCATAGACCTATGGCGAAACCATTTTAAGCTGGCAAAAAAAAAGGAAGGAATTTGGAAATTTGTTAAATGACATAGTCACGTTGAGTCGAAGTCATACGATTTGACAATTTTTGTTAACAAACATGTTTTTTTGTTGTTTTAAAAACCTCTGGACCTCTTTAACAATGTCAGGATGTATGTCTCAAGAGCAAACTAAAGCTTTTATTTGAAGATTTTAATTATACTGAACAATATTAAGGTTTTATATGTGCAGCTAGTAATGTAAGCTTTGGTATTTGCACTGTGCATCACAATTCTTGGAAAATTAGATAACTTTCTGTCAATTCTTACATATCAATATTCATGAAGAGACTGCATGCTGCTGTCATTGCTGTTATCCAATCAAGACTTACCGTTAAACCTGTCTTCAGTTGGATTGTCATCGACTTTGCAACTCCAATTTACTTTGAAATGTTAATCTTTTTGTTTCAATGTACAATTTAATGGTACTGATGAATCATACCTTTCGGCCATGAATAAGTTTCTGTAGAGATGTATAGTATGTTAACTCCCAGCCTCCCATCTCTGAGCTAAAACATTGCTGTATCGAAGACATCTATAAGATTTATCTGTTATGGTCGGACCATGATATGTGGTATCAGATTCTATATTGCAGGAAGTTAATGGATGAGAAGTTGTTATAATGTGACTGGTTCTCCATAATTGGCTGATTTCTACACTTAACGATGTTTACATACTAGAAACCAGGCTTGAAGTGTTGGAAGTATGAGAATGAGTACAGAAAAATGTACTCAAGTCAGTGGCGGAGCGTCCATACAGTCAGGGGGGGCGGATGCCCCCCCTGACGGACTCAAATGGACTGCTGGCACCCTTTTCAGCTTTTTACCACTTTTAACTTATTCGCGATTATTGACTTTTTTATTGCACTCTCAAATACCTATTGACATTTGTCACATTTTGTTGGTGTAATTTTCTTACAAAATGGGGATGACACCTATTTATTCTTCGTTTATCTGCAAATTAGCAAGGCCCGGAAAGGGTCATTTCCGGCGATCTAGGGAGTATCTTTACTCAAAAAATTTCTGTACGCCCCGCGCCAACCTGTGGTGGCGCTCCGCTTAGTGTCGAAAGCGCCCCTACAGACCATTATCGCCCCCCCTGACCCATACCCTTAGCTCCGCCACTGACTCAAGTATGAGTACGAACATTGATGAAATACAAGTTAATAGTACTGGCATGTAGCATTAACATCTATGCATAGATGTGTACATATGTAGCACAGTATACACGTTGGTACAGGCAAAGCCTGTATATTATCTACTTAGTGGTGGTACGCAGTAATATTGCTAGAGCAAAAAAGTTTGAGTCCCAAGGACGAAAGCCCCCCCCCCCAAAAGTTTGAGTCCCCTAAAAAAAGCTTGCGTCCCAATCGAACACCAATTGTGTTAATTGTATGACTTACTTTTACTAGTGTAGTTGTAAAGATGAGATCGTATCACTGCCTATACTTTGTGAATGTTATACACAATACATAAGGCAGATGGCTCAGTGTCTTAGCTTCGGTGTTTGACGGGCGGCCCGGCCCACCCCTCTTTTCGCCCACCATGCCCTTTCCACCAATTTTTACTCCCAGCCCCCTCCCCCCTTTCATCCACCCTTGTACTTCCCTACTCCCCAACTCCGTAGTAGCTCCATGCTTTGACCTTGCAGCGATTCCAACAACCAACTCTTCAAAAATCCCTGTACCTACAGTGTGCATATCTCTCGCTAAATTCGACACAGTTCACTACTGCATGTACATTGGCCTGTTCAAACTTCAAATTTCAACTACACATGCGCAAATCCTCAAAACCTGATCCGACATTTACCCTGGGCTCTTTGAAGTGTTTGCAAACAATCATCTCTACGAAAATTACAGAAGGCCTATGTGAATAGCTTTTTACACAATGTCGATTATAAAAGCCAAACTTCAATGGCTACTTTTGACGATGCACGAAGTAGTAGTTTACACACGAACGGTGAACCACAAAAATTAACTTAAGCAAACTTAACTTAAGCACATGGTCAATGGGACCGCAAAAAAATTTGCAACAGAAACTATACTGTGGTATGAATGCACATTTTACATCAGCAACTCTCAATGCGGAGAGAAGAAACATATTGTGAGATGAAATATTCTTGTCAGGATCAG
This sequence comes from Apostichopus californicus, assembly GCA_020650975.1. Taxonomy (NCBI): domain Eukaryota; kingdom Metazoa; phylum Echinodermata; class Holothuroidea; order Aspidochirotida; family Stichopodidae; genus Apostichopus; species Apostichopus californicus. Next base: position 7,572 of record JAIPMN010009353.1, on the reverse strand, counting down.
AGATGTCAGCTTCCCACAAAATTCATAGATTGTCTCAGCCCATAACATTTTCTGATCAAAACAATGATTCAAATATGACTGATAGTCTCAGAAACAATTCAAGGACATTTTCTACCAGGAGCGATTGTTGTTGAAAAAGTACATATTGTTGTGACAACATTATGATATTTGAGTGCACAGTATGATAGCCTATACCACAAACTTTGTTATCTCTACATAGGGGAAAGTAACATTGCAAGTAATTATTGTTAAACAACATACTGGTGTTGATTGAACACTACATATGCAAGAATGTTTCCAGACAATGGATAAGGGACTATTAGCCAATCAAATCATGGGAATTTTGGAAAGCATCATTGTCTATATTTGGCATGAAAATCTCCAAAATGGGGTGTTGTTAACCCTGTACTTTGCTGTTGATTGTTATGATATATTTATTTTCAAACAAATTCAATGATCTGTAGGATTGGAAGAAATTAGGCTTTTTTCAGAAGAAGTTGTGGTTTTTTGAAAAGAAAAAATGAAAGATGTTCATTCAAAAAGTGTTTTGTTAAGTTTTCCATTGACCTAGTTGTGAGTGTGTATTTTTTTTTTTTTTTCTCCAAAAAGAAAAGTTTGCGTCCGCTGGACGCAAGCAATTTGAAGACTTTGCGTCCCTGGCGAAAACAATGCGTCCCGGACGCAGAATCCTGCGTTCCTAACAATGTTAGGTACGTAGGCCCATGCTACACGAATCTAATTATCAAACACCAACATACTCAGCCTGTGTCTCAACGCACAGTTTGAGAAAGGCTCCATGTCAGAACGAACTATGCATACGATTTTCCGTGACGGCACCCTCAGTAACCTTAGTCACAGCGAGGGCAACCTAAGTTTTTGCAAGGGCAACCTAAATTTCTGTGAAGACAATGTAACTTCTCGCGACGGCAACATAAGTTTCTGCGACGGCAACATTAATAAGTTACAGGCGGCTCGCCATACACAACACCCATGCAGGATAGGAAGAAAATAGTAAGGAAAGAATAGAAAAACAGAGAAAAGAAATATGTGTTCCTCTGTGAACTTTGTAACCATTTTAAACATACAATGGCAAAAGTGCATAAAACACTGCAAATTAAAATGACAAGTAGTTTTTACCAAGCAATTAAAGGGAATATAAATTAATAATAAACTGGATATATTGGATATATATCTCACAAGGGGAAATAAATTTGACTAATAATCCATGGTCTTGTGTTTAATTACCTTTTATTTTAAAAAGAGAGGTAGATATTGAATGCTGCTACGGAGACAATTTCAGAGTAAGTTTAACAATCCAAAAATTTTATGGCAAGGATTTATAATAGCGGATGTAATTGGCACGAATTGTGTAAAATATTTCATTATTGCCAGAGAAGAAGAACTTTTTTTAACGACACACTGACACGGTTAAGTGATGATGTTAAACTTTGTGTATAAAACCTAAGATATTTACATAAATAAGGACCTTTATTGTTACAATAAGAGGATAATTTTAAATTGCGAACTTAGAATTTCTTGGTGTGGTCAGGAGTGTCTGCATTGGCTACCCGTTTATTGTATCTTGAAATTGAATATCTCTTCTTAGTACTGTATAGTATGGACAACTTGTTTAGGGTACTTCGAATAACACTTGTCAGACCAAACAACATCACAGAATGAGAGATATTAAAGTGATGATCTTAGTTTGGGTATACACGTGTGTTAGGACTGTTTGATATCGCTGAGATTGGTCAATAACTGTTTCAAATCTAAAGCGTATTTACTCAAATTAATATTGGAATTGATCTATCTAATACACAGATTTGTATTCCAATTTTTTCCTCACTTTTCATTATTTGAAAGTGAAACGAAATTTGACCATTAATCAAGTTGATAACTGAACTGGTCATTAGAATATCATGTAATCAGAATCAGCTGAAAATGTTGCTCGAAGCAGAAATCTTCTGTTAAACCTGATGTATAGTATAGTCAGATGATATTGCCTGCTGGAGAATTGATCTTGTAAATAAATTTCATCAGAAAAAAAGAACCAACTTTCAGGGTTACTTAGAAGTGTTGTCTTGATTATATTAATTCCATGTTTGTTAGAAGTATTTGTCCCTATTTACACAAGCTCGAGAATGAGTACTGTGTTGTACCCCTGCGCTTGAGGTCCACTTGTAATTGGTGAACATGGAACAGACCCTGCGATTGCAGCCCCACGACTGACTACAGGATTAACAGAGAGGCCCTGCGTTCTGTATTAAATTTGTTGTTGTTTATTACACGTCTAATTTAGGTTTGATATAACCAGGGAGCTGCTACTCTAACCCTGATATAACAGTGCTGCAAATCACATAGCTTTATGGCTTTGCATGTTTTCTCCTAGTAAACAAACCTCAACTCCCTGTTCGGTGATTTCGAATGTTGGGTCTGATGTAAAAGCCAGGAGGTTTATAACCAATTGACCTTGTTTTATTGCTGAAGACCAAACTCTGGGTCTGATCCGTAATGTAACATGGTCTTAGTTACAATGGAAACAAGTAATGTAAATATTAACTGCACAGTAATTGTTTTTGATAGAAAAAATGTTTTTTTTATCTAAGCAAGTGACAAAGTTGTTTGTTCAAATTATTTTCAAATGTCTAGAAGCTAAATTGCCACTGGATTAAGCTGCACACAATTGTCATCAATCACTGAATAAAATTTCAAGGTATTATGAGATGTCAGTATGTTTAGGAGGACAGGACTGGAAAGAGATTAAAGTGATTCAATTTTCCTTTTATTGTTTGATTTATTTCCCCATAATTGGAGGCTCTTTGATCCGCTTATATTCTCTTGTATAGTGCTATGAATCCTTTGAGCCTAGTCTGTCAGAGAATGGTAAATTGCATTGTAAGTAAATTTATAGAAGAACTCCGGAATGGGAATTGTAAACAAATTTGAAAAAGGGCAATGAAATGTTTGGTTAGAAAAGCTTAGGATGGGATTTGACGTGTAGACCTGAGGAGAGGTGCAAGTCCTTCTTTTACACTTTTCAAGTTCAAATTGCATTTGCATTATATATATACTTCAGTGTACAGCTAGTTAACTTACCATTTTCTCCAAGGTTGTTTCAAATCTCTTCTTGATTAAGTGTCTGCATTATTAAGGTCATTGACACAAGAGAGGTTCATGTGATACTTGAAGAGGGTAGATGCGATCCCATGTCACTATTGGCATGGATAAGAATCTGCATTAAGAGTTGTATGGGAACTGGATAAAAAAGGAACCCCCCATATTGATATTTTTTTCATATTATTTTCAAGTTTTGAGTGAGGGTGTGATAAGTTTGGTTGCTATATGTATGAAATATTACAAATACTTGCCTTGTGAAGTAACCACCAAAATGTAACAGCCAAACACAAACAAATTGATATGTGTGGGGCTATGATTTGTAACAAAGTTTCAAGTTTGAGAAAAATATGGCAAGCTATTGTAAATTTATGAGGCTATGCTCAAATTTTAAAAATTTCAGATGTAATTTTACAAATTGCTAACACTGGCTGGCACTTACTGTACATTCAGTCTGTACCAGCAATTTCATATTAATTATGGAAAATGCACAGTAAGCAATAAATTGAAAACTTTGAGTTCACTTAGTCTCTAGCTTACCTGTCTCCTCACAACCTCAGCACTCTTTTCTCTACTGTGGGTAAACTGTTATCACTATACACCCTCTATGACCAGATACTGCTGGTCTATGCCTAGCTCCCTCATTCTACCAGTGCTCTTCAGTTTTGGGATTTACAGTCCGTTTGCAATCCATGTAAACTCAGTTTTGCTTAAAAGTTAATGTATAGTTAAGTGTTTATTGATATTGAAACTTCCAGTGATCATGTACCAGACTATTTCTGATCATGTGAAGTTTGCCTGTTAACAGGGTATTTAAACCTGTATATGTGTTAATCACATTTATCCATTCTAAACAATAGTGATAAAACAGTGATAAAACAGTGATATAACTTCATAGTACATGGACACTTACAGAATTCGCAGACCAGTCCAGTCTACTAAAAACTGATTAACATTCATAGTTAAAAGTCATTTTTATCTTCACATTGGTTCACTGTGCGAGCCGAACAACTAGTATGCACTCTCTGTACAATTACCAACCATTCTTCTACATTCACCGCCTACATACGTATATCTCTGTGCTGCAGTGTACTTAACCGAACTGGAGAGTTGTATGCATAAATCTCTTCATAAAACCATCGTTCTAACATGTCAGAGCGGTTTCAACGAACTATGCTTGTGTTTATTATTAGGTTATCGATCCCAGCTAATAATATTAGACGGCTAAACTTTGTCTGGAAGCTTTAGAGGGTTCACCTTACTCTCTCGAGGGGCTTTAGGAGAGACCGTGGAACTCTCTCATGTTATTAGCTTCTGTCCAGCCTTCTGATGATAAAAGCTGTAATTTCATGTTGCTACTGTTGATATCCTTGATCTTCAATGGCCGACGACAACGATCATCGGGAGAGCTAAAGTACACTGTGTAATTGTGCTTCATTAATAAAAGTCCTTTAAGATGTGTGTTCTTTTGGTTCCGACTTCACTTTCTCAGCAACAAGAAGAATATAATTGCTTGGTCTGGTACTGCTTTGGAAATTATGACAATTTTATGAATAGTGACAGTAAAATTCAGTCTGTGACTAAATAATGCAACATTATTTCATGATTTTATTCGCCAAACTTACAATGAATAGTGTGTGTACAAACTTAAGGTTAGTATAGAATATGGGAGTATAACTTCATTACAACGTGTACGATGTTGCACACTAAGAGTGAATGTAAACCAAAGCAAATCAACACTATGCAAAGGTCAGCATGCAGGCGTGCTGCTTCCATGTGCACTAATTTAAATTATTTGATACAAAATTGTGTACAATAGCTTTGGTCTTGTTGGGCATCATTTTGTGATTAGCCACATCAGTTGATTTTAAGTATTCGTCTATATGATATACGTCACACCTTTAACAGGTACAGTTAGCTACACATGTGTATGCACAAGAACTTAAATAAATGACCCTTGCCAAATGACACACATACATTTGAATTATGTACTTGATCTGCTGCTCTCTGTTTTCAGTGAGATGGTGCAGTGGTTGAATAGTTATACTGATCCATTTCAGGGGTTCCAAATATTCATTGTTTTGGTTAATTAGCTGTGGTTCACTTCTTTTCAGTGGTTTGATCGATTTATCTAGGGAAATTTCTTTTCCCCATTTTGTCACTCACATGAAACTCTGTGCAGCATTCTACATACAAACTGTTTAATGTGCACATGTATGATCCCTGTTGTATCTCCGTGGTGTATATTGTATTTGCTCTCTTTATCCTCTGTTAGATACAGCTACTGCTCTCACCCCCCCCCTTATCCCCTCCCCTTCCAAATACAGCCTTCTAGTTTAGACAACACGAGTATCTTCGAAAATTCCAAATCATGAACGGACTCGTAGTTAATAACTTTATTACACATTTTAAAAATGATGAAAGTGAAATGGATTTTGTCTTCCAGGTATTTAGAGCATGTGTGCTCTTCGTCACATCTCGTTTCAGGTGAACATGATCATTTTTAGATTTCATCGTATATTTTACGGTTTTATGCGACATGCCTCATCGACTATTAATGACGTCATCTTCGTAGATAAAACGGAACAGGTCTCCATATTAAGACTGCCTATTTACATACCCTCTATTTTGAGTCAACGGCATGCATTTCGGTAACATGACCTGTTTCATGTAAATAAGTGTGGGAGGAATGTGGTGTCAGGCACCGTGTGAATGCACTCAAGTGTATCATGAAAGATTATGAGAAAAACTAATTACCGAAAATTAATTGGTAATTTCATCGAGGCGGTTTGATATACACAGTGTGCACTTTCTCTCCCCCCTCGTCCATGTGATTTATACTGCCGATAGAGATGTATCATATCCGTCCCTTTGGTGCTGTTCACTGAAAGTGGTTTGGAGGATTAAGTTTCACATCGCAATTTAGTGTCTAATCAAATTACTGATATTAAATATGGACTCCTAAATCATAGTTATGTATATAGCCTGAATGGAAAGTTTTTTGAACGAATTGCAATTCACGACTATATCAGGTTTATTTGATGGTACTAATCCCTAGAATGCTTTATTGAGACCTCTTCCAAAAGTAGCTTTTAGAATATTGTCAGTGTTTCTTGTTTCTGTGTTTTTAATTTTGTTTTATCAAGGGGTTTGGATGTATCCTTTTTTCACTTTAGTAGCAAAATGAGGATGCCAATTTATGATGATGCCTAGCTCTCTCAATAAAACTTGTTGAATTGCATCGGGATATGACTTTCAATTTATCCACTGTTTCCGAATGTGTATCACTTTCTTGTTGATCACAAGAAATCATGGAAGGTGTGAAAGGTGGCCGTGCTGGGTTACAAAATGTCAATTGACACTTTTATAAAAAATTAAAAATTCCTATACTTTAATGGTTTCTCAGTGAAATATTAGAAACCCACAGAAAGATATAAAATTTGTGAAGGAAGTAATTAGGACACTTAAAGCCTTGCAGGAGTAGAATTATTCATTGCCATTTCTGTAACTTTATTAATTTGTTTCACTTCATAATTTTGTCAAAGTAAGTATGAATAGAAAGATATTTATGCAGGTCATACAGTAGGTCATTGTACCATTGACAACCAAAGAACAATGACCAAACCATCAGTGATGACTTGAGCAAGTCTACAAGTGAAACTGCATAGCCAATGGTTGTTAAAATTGTTAATCTTATATGTAGGCTACATTCATTTGTGTGTCATTTGCTCTGATAGAAATGGAGACAGATGGATGTAAATTGATATTGCACTGTTCAAAGTAAGTGTGATGTTTTAAACCTATCACCATATGGCACTGGGATATTGATATACCAAGGGGAGAAAAAACAAATTCGAAAATTGAAATAAAAGGTAAAAAGAGAAGTTGTATGGATCACAAGTGTGTAATTCTGGACATATAGTAGGCCTTTTCAAAATATTATTTTCTAATGCAGGTGAGAGGTCAATCAAAACTGAAATTTTAGATGGGACAGTTTTAGTTTTTTTAAACCACTTCCAAGAAGAAAATACATGGAGTAAAAACTAACTCGTAAAAGTATGTGTGAACTCGCAAACTGATAGTCACCAAAACTTGCCAAGAGGTAGCATTTGTTGAACTTAAAAGGGCAACAGTTTGGTTCTCTATCTATCACCAAATGGCATAATCTTGACAGTAGTGTGATTGTGTAAAAGTACAGAAGTTTGCAAGGTTGCTTTAAAATATAAAGTTTTAGACAACTGACTTGCTTTGATATGACATGACAACGACCTTGTACAGTATCTTGATATTGTTTAAAAGCTGGAACAGCTCTACAAGGGGAGTGCCATGCTCCATAGGCCTATACTGTATGTCCAGTGCTCTAAAATATGTGTGAGGTGTTGCAAGCTATGTATATAGTAACAAGGGGGCCACTTGAGGCGGACCAACTCACAGGTCAATATATATATTTATATATAT
>JAIPMN010009352.1:0-14173 GCA_020650975.1 Apostichopus californicus | reverse complement strand
AACTAAATTTGTCAATGAATATTCAAGAGGATGGTTACGCAAACAAAGTACGGCTATCAAATGGTGATTTTCTTCAGTATTTACTGTGTGTTATCAATGAGGATTTTGAATTCGATATTTATTAACCTTGCATCGTAAATCACCAAAGTCCGATGGAATTTTGAACTGTAATGTTGAGAAAATCACAGAACTTGAGAGATAACACTTTTCTCTGTTTAGTGCCGTTTGAACTAAATTTTTTCGGAATAAACTTTTCAAGTTATGGCTGTAGGAAAATGGTCTATATGGTAAAGTCATAGGCCTAAAACTGCGGCGGTCGAACTCAGTTCGCGTGCCGCACAGGGAATGGCGCTAAGGAATTGATATGTGCAATGGATTACAGTTGGTACAGTAGTCGTATAGTCAGTACACAGTAATCTTTGTCATCTTTGTCTGTAAAGTTCTTCAAAAGCAAATACCTTAATAAAAATTTATCTCAAAGTACAAAACAAAACTTGCATAGCAATTTAACTATAAAGTAAATGAACAACAAAATATCCTGCCAGTTGAACCTCAATGTTTTCTCTTGTTAATTATACCTTAGTTTTAGGCTATTTTAATTGTTTTTATCATTATAACACCATTATTACACCATGAAATGGATCACAGTTGGTATCCTGCCAGTTGAACCTCAATGTATTCTCTTCCTAATTATACCTTAGTTTAAAGCTCACTTTGATTGCTTTTATCATTGCAACACCATTATTACACCATGAGATGGATCACAGTTGGTATCCTTCCAGTTGAACCTCAATGATCCTATTCTTAATTATACCTAATTAGTGTAAAGCTCACTTTGATTGTTTTTATCATTAAAACACCATTATTACACCATGAAATGGATCACAGTAGGTATCCTGCCAGTTGAACCTCAATGATCCTATTCTTAGTTATACCTAATTAGTGTAAAGCTCACTTTGATTATTTTTATCATTACAACACCATTATTACACCATGAAATGGATCACAGTTGGTATCCTGCCAGTTGAACCTCAATGATCCTATTCTTAATTATACCTAATTAGTGTTAAGCTCACTTTAATTGTTTTTATCATTATAACACCATTATTACACCTCGAAATGGATCACAGTTAGTACAGTAGTCGTATCTAGCCAGTAGTCGATCAGTCTTCTCTGTCATCTTGGCCTCTAATGTTCTTCAAAAGCAAATACCTCAATAAAAAATCTTATCTCAAAGAAGAAACAAAAGTACAGAAGTAAAAAAAAGACTTGCATAGCAAAACTTTATTAAAGTAAATGAACAACTAAAAAATCTAGCCAAAATGTGCTTGGCATTTTTCAAATTTATCAATAATATAAATAAAGAGAAAAACACCAATATTCAAATTATGTGCACTTAAGAGTTTATATATCTCTCCCCCTTTCCCCCCCCCCAATCTTCCCCTTCCCACAGTGACCTGCGAGATTGTATCTGTGAAGCATCATACTGTTCAATATCATGCTTTGTGTTACATACCATCTAACATTTCAAGACAAACTGATCCAAAAGCCTGGTAACAACCGGACTGTTAATCCGCAGTCACAAACCACATTCATCGAAAAATGTTGGCTTATTAAAAACATGAATATTGCATGATCATGACCGGAAATGTAGTCATTATATTGCGACATCCCAAACTCTTGTACCTACTGTACCAACCGAAGCTGAAATTACAATTACATTTCCTTTTGAAAATGTTTTCTCGATGTACATTAGCTCCTATACCCGGTATCCTGTAAAGTTCCTGATAAGGTAATTATTTTTCGGAGTCAATATAGAGATACATCCTGTTTTATATATATGTCTACTATACTGTTTCCACGCCAGCGGCACAAGAAAGGTCACGTTCTGCCTGTACAGAAGGACGGGCACACATAGCAGGCAAACATATTCAATTGTCTCGAAAGAACATATCCGTCCGACAGCCATTCACGTATCGCGATGAAAACATGAATGTGTTCGATGTATCATTCTGAACTATTTAAAGGCATTGAAGACTCGCCCCAAACTGCGTGCCGCGCTCTGAAGAAGTTAACTTTCCGTTGCTTGCAAGTGAAGTTTTCTACTTGTCGCTACAAAATGCAGACAGTAATGAAACGTGATACCTTGTTATCTTTAGCTGGACCTGAGATGTCCATCCCTGTATTGTTTATACACTGTGCTGTGGGTATTGACCGCGGCTTTATGAACTGACTGTACACTAGTGTCTAATTACCGAAGGTAGCAAGCTGTGTGCGTATTTTCTGGGATCGATGGTGGTGTCTAACACTTCTGTTACACCTCATTCGAAACTAGGTCAGAATACCGGCATTAGAAGTTTCTTTTTGCGCGAGTCTTCACACCCTTTAACTATTTAACTATTTCATCGTTTAGTAGCTAGAATATATCTGTAAACTGCATCATCCGAATAACACAGCTCGAAACCGTTGAATTACATAGCAATTAACAGTCTCTTGTTAATTGCAGTAAAATGATTGATTAATATCAGTGGTAAATTCAAGCATGATATTTAGTATGTTTTTTTAAAAGATTATGACTGATGGGTTGGGTCTTGCATTTATGAGCACAGGTGGGCAGAGTGCTACTGTACTACACTGTTTGCCAAACGTATTGTGACCTGGGAGATCCGATTCTCGTAATCCCTATCGAGAGGCCGGCCCGCTGAAACCTGCAACATCGGAGAGCAAAAAAAACAACACAGGGAATGACCAAAAACGTAAAATATACAAAGCTTTAAGGATTTTGGTATTATTCCGTCCGGCCTACTCGTGATAGGTTATTTCAACTTCAACAGATGAGATGAACTGTGTTTCATATAAGAATTTTTCTGAACTTTATTTGCTCCCCACATAACATTACCCATAATATTTCCTCTTTTGTCGATGGGAGTTGGAACATCCTAGTGTGTTGACATACTTAATGCCCATGCACCCCTTGGTTTATTATCAATATTTCGAGCTTGAACCGTAACAACGTCTAAAGTCATATCCTTTTAATCATGTCTACTGACTAATGGGGCTCCCCACGCAGCCACGATGCCCAAATTTATCGGTCATTTATCGGTCATATCGGTCCTACACCTAGTTTTTCGAGAATTGACGAGGCACCGTGTCTCACCGCAGATCATATCTGTACTGTGAGTTGATCACTGAGTGTTTATTTATATGGGCCATTAATTTTGGCAGAATTTTTTTTTTCCAATAGAAAATAGGTCATGCCAGCCCTCTTAGAAAAACATCGGACCGTTCTAAAGACAACAAGTAGTCTAACTACGCACCCGATTGCAGATATCGATAATGGGACGTTTATTGGGAACTTTGATCAATTCTCATGATATGTTGGGAATTCATGTATATAAGGAACGATACTGGCACACCATTCAATCGTTGTCTTCTTATAGCTGATGTATTTAGAAAACTGATTACAATCACGGAGCGAATCAGTTGATTGCAAAAGGTCGATGACTTTACGTTACTGGGGAGGGGGCAGGGGGGGGGACAATTTATGGTTTGAGTTATGATTGATTCTACCCTGTTTGTTTGACATCGCCCCATGGCAGGCCCCTTTGAAATGATATTCTGAACCTAATATTTCAAGATAATTAACCCTTTCAAAGTAATATACATACATGTATGTGTTAAGTACGGGTATTATATTGTAAAGTATTTATATAGCAGTGTTTATAGTGTTATCAGGTTGCTGTTTCCTCAATGGTGTCTTAATCAAATAGAAGCCTGCTTTGTAGTGTTGAAGATAATATCACAGAGTTGTAAAGGTTATTATGCGTATTGCACGTAAGTTATAAAGGCAATCGGTTCCCTTGGGAGTTTTATTCCATTACTAGGTTCCCACTTCAGATATTTCACAATAGGTCATATGTTTACTTTTATTTTGAAAGAATAAAATTCTATGAATGAAAAAAAGGGAGGTAGCAAACATTAAGGTCATGAACCATTATAAGTTTTAAAAAGTACAAAACAAGAATTCTAAGTGAATCAAGCTTAACATTAGGATTCAGCAATGCAATCCTCCTCAATTTATAGGGAAGATATTTTCATAAAAGGAAAAAAAGGACTTCTACAGGGAATTTTTCCTAACTTTTGGATCATTTTGTGATACTTTAGACTGAATTCAGTTTTTCCTGTAATAATTAAAGCAGAAGTCAAATTCTTATAAAACACTCATTTAAAAAAAAAAAAAAATCCCAAGGACAACTTCTCATCTTATCATGGGTATATCTCTTTCCACAGAATTAATTTGATATATAAAATTCTGCCCAAATTTTGATACCACAGTTCCCCTTCAATGATTTTTCTTTTTCTATATAGACAGTATATAGAGTTTTATTTTTGTGGCCTACCACAGTACATGTGTACTGTATGTGTTACCCTTGAAGTGTTCTAAATTCAAAGTTCAAAGTGGTACGTTTCATCCACTTAAACTAATAATCATGTCGGGTGATGGAAACTACTGACACCTGCTATAGTTTACCAATTGAAAGATAAGAAGCATTTCCAAGATACCGTAAATCTGATACACAAGTCAAACATTCGGATATATATATTTTTTTCCAATTCATGTGGACTGATTTGAACCCATCCAATATGAAGTTGGTAGAGGTCACCAGGTGTCAAAGTCTGAAAACCTTGTAAAACATGATAATTAACTCCAAAATTAAAGTTAAAATTAAACCTGTGAATTCTACAATGCTATGATTTTTCTTTTCAGTGGTGAACACAACTGGTCAAAGTCAGTACAATTTAGTCTAATTGTGAATCGGTCCTATAGATCTACCACAAAACATAGTCTTCCAGGAAATGAAATTTGCTTGAAGGAGTTGATAGTCTTGCTTTGAACACCCTCAAGTTGGCCCTTATCAGTTTCATCCTCTGAGCTTCAGCTAGGGGATCAACTGGTTTAATCTCAAATAGTCCAAAACTTGGCTTAAGGGATCAATGGGTTATCTCAAATGGTCTCAAAAATGGGCCATTTTCTTTGTGATTGATACTAGATGACTTTGGCATTGGCAGTAAGTTGTGAAAATATTTCACAGTGTATAAACAATGTCATATTAACTCTCATTCATTGATAACAATTATTAACGGATGATTGGTGGCAGAACTGATTTGTGCTAGCTCAACTCAAGTATGGTAAAAAAAAAATGTCATTCCACATAGAAAGACTGTTTACTATGGATGTTAAAACAGTTTTTGGAATAAAAAATTCTATACTGTAAAAAAATCCTTACCAGTGGATTACATGGTTGATGCCTTCAAGGGACGAGCTACAAATAAGAGTTGGAAATCTCTGATCTCTTCTGGTTCTCATTTAATTCTTGGACAAATGTAGCTCACTTGCTCTAGATTAGTCAATAGTTTTTTGGAATTTGGAACAAATTGTATGGCAAGGAATCACAAAGCCAACTGGCTTTTGGTTAATATTATTTTTTTTATTTCCTTGCCAAAGGCAGAAGGAATCTATGCAATGGTGATGGTGTTGTCTCAAGTGTCCTCTTCCTGACACGTACTAAATACTATAAAGTACCCACTTAAAAGTTTCAGGGCCCACCACAAAAGGAAAATAAAATATGCTAAGCTTCCCCTAAAGCTGTCTTTGGCGCCTGTCTGAGATTTTGTGATAATCGTTTTCTGATGTTATTAGTCGCAGGAAAGACGCTCTAAACTATATAAAAGAGTCTTCACTTTCCGGTCCGATAATTCGGCATGGGTTTAGTCAAGAAACTTTGTAGGATTCCCAGGAAACCCCCCAAAAATAAATATATATATATATATATATATAAACTTCACTGCCAAGTGATTGAAAAAATTGAGAGTGAAAAACTGCCAAATCCTGTTAATAACAGATAAAAAGTAACGAAGCAGAAACTGTTACATTTAATTGCTATATGCACACAAACTGACCTATAAGTCGGCAAGTTACAATGCGCTTAGCGATGGAGAAAATCAGTACCAAACCTCTGTGTCCCCTCTTCTGCATGTTAAAGTGTCAATTTACAGGTGACAAAGGGCTTTCCATAAACTTGTGGGATACCTTTACAATCCTATACAATTGACATCAAGGGTACATATTTTTTTTTGCTCTCTTTTGAAACTGATTTGAAAGAAAGCGACAAGTGTGTTTTCATAAAATATTGCGGCGCGCCAGACGAACCGGTGTCAACGAAAACACGAGTAGGGACCTCTGACAGTTATTAACAACACCAGCACGAGACCTTCTCTCGCACAGGCGTCGACGAATCGCTCTTCTGTTTATACACTTGTTCTTTTAAGTTGATTATTTCTTCTTTGTCTTCTCAACAAAACTGAACGTGTCAGGCTCGTGACAAAAAAGTTTTTCGTGTAAGATCCGTCAGGGGTGTGCCCCGCGTCAAGCTTGCACGCGAACATTAAGCGTTCGTTGTAAAGTTGTCAGAACTAGTCGTCAAATCACGTTTGTCCACGTGTCGCAACCTTGACACTGACTATTTCCTTAAGAGGGTGCTATCCTGTATGGTCCAAGTAATGTCTTTGCTTAATCACAATAGATGTCAAAGTATCAGCCTCTACATATCTCTCTGTCCAATTTTTTGTTTTTGGGTAAACTGAAATTTATCCATATTAGTGTGCCTATAACTCTAGTGAACGATATAGTGAAGCCATTTTGGGACTGATCGTAAACAAGATAATTATCCAATCTGTTCAACTTGACTGGATGACTTTAGACACACATTTCGATACTGCTATCATTAATCCTGGTTGTGTGCTTACAAAGCACTGAACTAATATTTGAGAAATAATCCTATATAAACAACTGAGGTTCATCACTTAAAGTGGCTGGACTATTGAGTCTAACGCACATACCATCGTTAGGTCAGTTCCTCCGATGTAACGCGATACTTGATGGGAATCAAAAGAGTTTTTATGGCCTCAAATGAAGTCTTTGCATTGCCCCATTCCCTTAATTAGGCCTCCCTCCCATCCCCCTCCCCCTCCCATGCAATGTTGGCAAACTACTAATTAAAGAACTCACTGAATGGACATTTAACTGATTAGAAATGACAGAGACAAGATGACCAATATTAGTCAGGGTTCCTCAAAAGTTTTGCAAACAATCTGCTGTTGTCCATCTTTTTTTTTCTTTTTTTTTATTGTTCTCAGATCATAATTACTTCTGTGCATAGTGCATAGTGCATGAAGTACTGCGTTTCAGCTTCGCATATATTTAGAAGTGAGTTATGAATATCTAGTTTCCTGTGCCGGCATGGCCTTTTTAATATTTCCTATGTTGATCCTCATTAATGTGAGAGAAAACTAGACTATCATGTGAGTTGTTATATAGTCTGAAGTTTCCATGTGACAATTACAGCCAGACATATTCCTGCGTACCCTTGTAATGTAAACGTGTCTGTTCATGCAGATGCAAACATTTGGTTCATAAGGATATATATATTGTTTCATATGCAAGGCTCTTTATTGATAGTTGATAAATAATGTGACAGAAATCTAGATCTCCAATGTATTAAAGTTGTTATAGTCTCTGAAGCTTCCACGTGACAATTAAAGGTATAGTCTGTATAGGCCCCACATTATAGCATGTTATAATTGCTAGAAGTTTCCAAAAAGTACTTTCCTGGAGGTCTTTACTCTCCAAATTGTTCTCAGACATTTTTTATCGAACACACAAGTCGACTGAATCGTCCCAATGAGGAAAAGTTCCTCGAAGGTTGTTATGAAAACAGTTGCAGAATTTTGACCAAAGGTGACCATATTTTAATATCTAGCATATTTAGGGCCAATTTATAGAGCATATCTTTAAAAGCCAGACATATTCCTGTCCCCTAATAATAAAAATTGTGTGTTCAGATGTTATCATCCATTTCATACTGTTGCAATAATCATATTGCGGGGAAAAACACTCTCGAGGAAATTCCCCATCCAGTTGCTCTTTGTTTCTTTGTTTTGTTTTTTTGTCGAAAGCAGTCGGCACTTTCATTTCAGTCTTGAAAAGAAGAAAACATTTCCTGAAAAGGAAAACCAATTAAACATCATTTATTATTATTATAGCGTTAATTAGTTCCTCATTCAACACTTATCCGCCTTCATTTAACTACATGATTGTTTGTTTTTTCTATAGCTTTGATCATTAGTCAATAACTTCTGTCTAGATTACTTATGCATGGTGTTGTTATTGTATTAACTGTCAGTTGCGAAGTCAATTTGACTTAAGCTTTGAATCATGATGTTTATGTCTGTACAAGTTGCCATGGAGTGGTTTCATTGTAGTGTGAGAAGGAAATATGCAAACTGTTTAAATATATGATGTAAGAAGGATTCAAATCTGCTATCAAAAGGTGCCTTTTCTTTTGCAGTTAAGTGCCATTTGATTTAAAACTTGCAGTTGAAGTAAAAATAGATAACTCTAGGTGCCTTTCAATTATAAGGTCCCGAGTTCGAGTCACTCCAAGATTAATGTATGTCGTCCAGTTACAGAGTTGTTGACAATTGACAATTCATAATCATGGACATTAAAATATGAATCTAAGAGACTGACTTCGGTCAGCTTGCGGCTTTGATAAGCCAATGATGGCATCTTCGCGAGTTTCTGCTTGCAGGAGGATCTAAAATACATACATACATACATACATACATACACACATACAATAGGTCATTTGAATCGACCAAGTTTTCTGTTGCAAAGAAGAACTTCAAGAATCTTTTTGCCTTTGGTCAACAAGCTTTTTTTATTGTTGAATTAACTAACCTTTTCATTATTTCTCAAAATACAATTGAAAAATTGTTGGTAATCTAGTGAACAGACATTTCACTGAAATTTTCTTTTAACAGTCGTCTTTTTCGGATCTTGCTGCAAAAGCAAAAAGCAAAAATATGCTGCCGTATATAGATTCGTGTTAACTTCATTATTTAACTCTTTATATTGTACTGCATATTGCATGACATGTAAAATAGCATGTCACGCCTGCAACCCCCAAAAATCAATCGAATCAATCACTTTTAAATTTAGCAACAATAAAGTAAAAAAGTGAAATTGCCATTTTTCATGGGCTCTATATAGATGATAAAACCAGCTGTCAGTTATTTTTTTCTATTTGAGAAAACAATGGAAATTACCAAATAAAAAAGGAAATATATGCATTTATGACACCAACTGTACAACTTTGGTAAGTTTTGTCCTTTCTGTTGCTCCTCTTGACACGAGCGTATATCGAATTTTGATTTCACACCATTCTGCTGTTTAGTTATTAAACCCATCCTGTGGTTGGCCACCACCACCTTTTGCCATAACTTTTCATGGACAGTGCGGCACCTGTTTGCGAACAGGTGCCAATAAAGTTCATTTCGACGTGTCGCTACAAGCAAGTTAATTATTTTAACGATCAATGGTTGTATGGAATTGAAACCGGCAAAAAAGAGAAGGCCAAAATGTTGGATAAAAAAAAACTTAAGAAAGAAAAATTATTGATAAAGGGTAAAAAGGACATTGTTGGATAGAACAGGATTGGAACTAATGCAATAGCACCATCTTTTAGCAAATAGTATTGGCATATCAAACTTATATCTATATGGTCACAAAAATTTTGTTGAAAGTGGCCAAAGGTTTCACTTTGACATAAAACAAGCAATTTAGCTATTCTTTATTGACGTGAGGGTATCAGATCAGGTCGATAGGTAGACTGGGGAGGGAGGGGGGGTTGGGGATGCTTGATCTCCAGCAGGGTATCTGATTGGGATCTAATCCTCTGCTCAAGATCAAGTTCCTAATCCGAAAGCTCGCCCACTCAGGATCCGACCCAAAGATTTTAGTCCTCCTTTTCCGGGGAGATCAGATCGAACGCTGGGAGATCAAAATTAACAAACTAAGCTCGGTGGATCATGGCAGGGACCCGAGATCACGATGACATGTGACGACGATGTATTGTCCTTTTCTTGCCACTATAGTATCTGTTACAAAGGGTGCATACAACTGTTATATGTGGAAACAACAACTTGACCTTGCTGTAACCTCCAAAACTGTTTTGTTGATCACTTGGTTGAGGATCCAAATTTGGTTTATGTAAATAATAAAAGTGGAGTGAAATGTTTTTGGTCTAATTTGGAAAGGTATAAACAGATCAAAAGATCAAGTGCAGGGTACTTACCATGTATTGATTCATATTTGTGGAAGCTGAATGTTTGTTTGACAGACAGTCTGTAATATATCCCAAGAGATCTTTAGTATCTGCCATAAAACGTCTGAGATTTCCACAAAAACAAAGATGAGATCGTGGAGCAAATATAAACAATCACGCTAATGGTTGTATATTGCTCCAATGGTGAAATGCACCAACAGTTAATGGATATTCATTCCCTAGCAATTAAAGTAGATCTTCAGAATTATACTACTGGCTATATAAATTGTATCCAGAGTCGTTATTTTTTTTATGGTAGCCGCGGGGCTATTACCAGAGAGAATTGATACCTACATAGTAGTACTCATGGTCTTCATTAACATACATGATCAAGTCATACTTTTCGTATGGAACGCTATGGAATTGGATGTTCGATCGTATGACAATGTTGAACCTCTTCAAATGGGCCAACAAAATTATTGTCAAAAATGTACATGGTCATGATAGTGTGAGCTAACACTGAATACACACAATAGTATTGACAAAAATTAGAAAATTTCTATGGCCGGTACGTCATCAATGAAAGCTGTCACTGTGGACTTCAATGTCTTATTGGCCTTGACCATTTGAACACTTTTCACATGATTCCCAGAAACTCATTTGTAATGACTATTGTATATATGCAGCAAACATGGTTTTTCTGTTTTGATTGCAATATATGACATTGAAGTACAACTTCGAAGTAGAAAAGCTAGCTTTCACAAAGCTGGTACAACAACATCATTTACATAATTGCCTCAGGGATCTTTTAGGTAAAGAGGAGGGTTTGTCATATCGTAATTGCTGTATGAGGTGTGCATGCAGCCCGCAATACAGTATATACAGGTTTTAGAAATCTTAAAACCGACCCAAGGACGTAGTTTAAAAAGGGGAAGGAAAACGTGTCTCAACCCGTTTCAAATGTTAGGACATTTCAGAAACCAAAAATTCAGCGTTGGTTTCTCACTATTCAGACTGAATATACGCCAAAAACAACACTTGATGGACTGGACTCTTTTAAAAATTTTGAAATTTAGTCAGGCGTATTAACCCGTCCAATCAGTTAAGCAGTAGTGTGTATACCAAATCAGTAATGAACATATTCGGTCCATTTGTTCAGTTGTCTAGGCAACAAAGGATATTCGTGAATGTAAGATATTGTCATGGTTGATTGTACAAAATTGGAAAAATAATCAAAAGTCCTGAAGAAGTGCGATGACCTCGGCTCGTTTGCTTTATGCCATTCAAGTAGTAATAATCTAGTGAACATGCCGTGAAAATTTCAATATGAGGTACGAGAGTGTGAGTCGAAACAAAATTATTGCGAAATGATGCACAGTGATACGCATGCATAGTCATTGTGATAGAGCTCTGTACAGTGTGTGCGCATGCATGATTGGTTAGATATATGCTTCAGTGCTTCCATGCAACATGTCTCTGTAAGTTTGAAGATAAAAATGTAACGTATACAAACATTCAGCTAAATTATTAAAAAATTCTCCCAAAGTGGTTTGGAGATTCAGTCTGCACACGTAAACAAATAAAATAATGCTATTTATTACTTACATTAAATAACATATATCTTGCATACATCATGAACTTCAGTTTATATCCTGTATGTCTCATCTCTCTAGTATCACATAGAGTAAATGTCATCCATGTACATATTACCGACAGGAAATATTTCCTGTATGTCCATAACCTGTAGTTATATACTGCATGTTCATTGACCATGTTCATTGACCATGTTCATACATACATACATACATACATACATATCCTGCACATGTACTAACTACAGTAAATATCCTAGTTCATATCCATCGCTCTGTGGTAATATACTTCGTAACCATTGCCTACAGTAAATATCCTACATGTCCACTACCTACAGTAAATACCCTACATGTCCACTACCTGCAGTAAATACCCTACATGTCCACTACCTACAGTTAATACCCAACATGTCCACTACCTACAGTAAATACGCTTCACGTCCACTACCTACAGTAAATACCCTGCATGTCCACTACCTGCAGTAAATACCCTACATGTCCACTATTTACAGTACATATGTCTTCGATCATGACGATTACTTGCCTATGATAACTAATCCAACATGTCCGTTGTACAGGTAACCATCCTACATGTAGCATTTCCCACAGTAAGTACTACCCTGCATGTCCATTCCCAATGTGCAGTCAATATCCTGCTTTACACCGACAGTAAATATCCTGCATGTCTATTACCTACAGTAGATATATATTCTGTCTGTCCATAACCTACATTAACATATGATGCATGGTCATTTCCTATATACCCTGCACACACATTAACTTCATGTAAATATTTCTACCTGTCCATATACCTACCATATGTCCCGCACCATTGATATCTATCAACTACATACAGGTATGTACATCTGTTAAACAGGCCGTGGTCTTTTAGAAATTCCAGGTCCGCTAAAAATCACACCCCTCAAGAAATTCAGGGGGTGCTTCAGATGTGCCAAAAATCACACTCCTCAAGATAGTTGGGTGTGCTGTTTTACATTTGTTTTGGTTACATAAAAGCTATAAGATCACACTGAGGTGCAAGCAGAACAATAGGTGAGCTGGTAATGTTATGATTTATCCCCGGTATATTGACCATTCAAAAGACTTTGCAATTCAAGCATGAGGTGAATTGATGACTGAATGACTAAATAAAAGGTGTCTTTTATTTTTTTTAAAAGATCAATTTTTTAAAATCTTTTTCTTGTACCTCGCATGTTAAATCACATTGATCCACACTGTCATTTTAGGTGTGCGATGGCCTTTGATCGACTTTGCACACCTCAGAACGATAGGGCGTGTGTTTTATCTGCAGTATATACTGTAGGTTTATATTTTACATTTTAGTTAATAAGTTACTTTATGGACACAGACAATACTTCTTATTATTCTCATCGACTAAACCACATTTTGGATAGACTATATTTCAGTTCTATGTGCTTTTTGTTTTCCTTCTCGTTTTGGAATTTACTGAGCCTGGGAACATATACATATATTCCCCACCCCCACCCTGCCCCTCTCCCACCCATTGTCATGCAAATCAGCTAGGAGGAAGGATTTATGCAAGAAAACTTGGCTGTGTATGAATTCTTGCCAGAATGCTTGGCTATAGGCTGTCTACACAAACACAATAGCATGCTTTTGCAATGACCAATACATCAAAGTTCATTTCCTTCTGTTGAATATTCAAATAACATATGCTGAAAAGTTAACTTTCATTGGCTATAGCATATTTGAATATTCATGACTGACCTGACAAAGGTGGGAAGGTGAAATCAGTTCATGCATGTATGTGCATGCCAACATCCAGGAATGAGAGATCATAGAACTTTGCAAAAAATCATAATAACATATTTGTTATTCAAAGTGTTTACCATATGGAATGGCGTAATAATCTTAAATCCATATGGCCATGTGCATAGTTCACAGTCAGACCAAGTGATGCAAAGACATATTCAGGCCATGTCAAATAACTTACCAATGAAAGTACCGGAAAAAGTTTGCTCATAAATTTTCTCACTTTCACTTTCTGTGTTTCATTTGACTTTAATACATATCCAATTCCTATCTATCAGAATGAAATAATTTGCCTGATTGTTTTTTTCTTCAAATTATTGACTCCGTTGTTGAATTCAGGAGAGAGTTTAGTCAATATCATTACCATGGCAACGCTGTAAATGTTAAAGTGATACCTTTGTTTGTCTCTATGTAGAAATATTGCAGAATATTGTTACTGTTACTGTGTACATGCAAAACAGGGCAGGCCGTGTCTGCCAAATCAGATATTTGATGAACTCGTATGAACATATATATATATATATATATATAGGAATAACGGAAAAACTGTTAAACAACTATGCTGCATTTAGAGAAAGGCTGGATCTCGAGTGAGATACAATAATTAAATTAGGTAAGTGA
>JAIPMN010009351.1:0-35295 GCA_020650975.1 Apostichopus californicus | reverse complement strand
AAATTTGGCTCTTCCTGTAGGTTGTCATGGTGAAATCGTGCATTTCTTAGGGGTGTCCGAAATTGGCAGTGTTCCGAAATTAGCAATACTGACTATACTACTACTACTATAGCAGTAACGACATGACTGACCAGGGACTAGGCCTAGCGATCTTTCAGACTCGCAATAACACTGCGGTTACTACAAGTACAAACCTGTCGAACAATGGGGCTCGGAACCTCTTCAAAAACTACTCATTCTCAGGCCCAGTAAAAGTTTATTTGAACGGTTCATCTACCGACCAGGGATAGACGAGTTCTACTCAAAAGAATGTTAGCAACAGGCAACGTTGCTAGCCTAACTGTTGTAGCGTTTACGGACTTTCCAGAACACACACAACTCAGCATCTGTTTATTGCGCAATTTGACCTGGTAGGTCAAAAAAACGTTCTAAAATGTTATCTTTAGAAATTTGTACATCTGTTCTTATTTAATTTGCATTTCCCTCCATTTCTTAGTGTTTGAATTGATTAGACTACAAAAATTTAAGACCAAACGACACTGCTTCATTCGTATTTTATCACTCTTAATGTTCGTCGGAAGAAAATGCTGTTTTACATGAGGTGACTATTACGTCATTCAGGAAAAAGATCAAGGGAGGCATAAGGAGAATTAAATACAGATCAGCAAAAGTTAGCGAAAAAATGCCGTTTTTTAACATTTGTGAGGGTCATTTATGAATGGGGATAAAAACGAGGGTACCCGGTCTTAAATTTGATTTGAGACCTCTGATGACGTCATCGAGAAGGGCAGCGGACCTCGGCTATCGCCTCGGTCCGCTCAGCCTCCTCGATGACGTCATCATCGGTCTCAAATCAAATTTAAGACCGGTTCCCCTCGTATTTATCCCCTAATTCAATATGTGACATAATTTGTCACTAACGTACAATTAAACAGTCACGAAGAGAGCGCGCGAGATAGAGAGAGCGTGAGAGAGAGATAAAGCAAGTCGTATTTAGCCAAGCCGAGAGCAGGCCACGCAATTTCTAATCTAATTTGTCAGTACCAATCAGGAATACAACCACAGAGAGGAAGCTCGCAAATTTTTATAAATGAATGAAATGAGTTTGTAAATTTTTAAATGAGATTAATTTCATATCTGATAATGATTTTATTATTACTTCCTGTGATAAAAACTGGCTTGTAATGATGATTGTACTTCAAAGTACACACACATTGGGCCAAGCCCTCCCTCCATATAGTGAAAAAACATTGATTGGAGCAGAGGGCCGGACAGAATCACGATCTCATCTTGTAAATAGTCATAGTCACTGAAGTCTCCATCAGTATTTTGTCACGTTTCTTTCTTTTTCTATGTTTTTTACGCCAACTTTTCCCCCTTGGAAATGCTGGTAGGGTGCTTAAACCTAAGGCTTTGAGGGTCCTCGCAACCAATGAGTGAAACGTTAGGTCAAATAGTTCATATGGGCCGTAACTGAAATCTTTCGGGGGGTGGATTTGAAGAAAAAAACCGAGCTAGAGTAAAATTGCATCCGAACACTCTTAATGATTTTTTTTAATTGGAAAAACAAAAGAAGAAAGAAGAGCAATTAGCTTGTAATAAGCATTTCAGATCTGACATTGGAAATAAAAACTTGGAGATATTTAATATTCAAATTTTATTTTAAAGATGGATTTATTTTCTTGGTCTTTTCTTCTTTTTACCTCATTCTGCCATGGTATTGCAACACTTCCAGAATTGAATTTTGAGTAGAACTTGTCGTCATCTTGATCGAGGTTCACTCCTTTCACCGTAGAAAACTGTTCTATGTCCAGCACGTCCTTGCAGTAGACTGCTCTTGGCTGTAAAGAGAACAGAGGAAATTGAAAGAGGAATGAAAAGAGAAATATTGATGCTGTTTGGTTTATAGATTAGACATGTGACTATAAACAGGGATGAGCCTGGGGTAAAAAAAAAATCACGGAATTTTGCAAAAATTGCGGTATAGGCTCCAGTTTGCATATGCTACAGTGTGTTAGGATAATAGTTTTTGTCCCCGAGGTAGAAAAGAAATCACGGATATTCCGCGAATTCGCGGAAAAAGCTCATGCCTGTATAAATAAGATTTACTGGACGTTTAGTACAGAAACTGCGGTTGAAATATGAGGACAGTCTTCTGAGCCGAAGCTACAAACAAGATCTTGTCAGATCAAAAAATCTTCATGGATTATAATATAATAGTTTAATTTTAGTATAATTAGATAGACCATGAAAAGAGAGGGGACAAAAATGGCAATTTTTTTCTTGATCCACAGGGAACGCCATATTTCATACATCACAGAAGCCACAGTATTCTACGATAAACGCCTTTAAGTTGTTTCAACATGAACAAGTGTGATGCTTTTAGAAGCTAAGAAATAACGGTGAAAACTGAAATTTTGGAACTTGTTGGTCTAGAATACTCAGGTCATAATTGATAAAAAAAAAGGCATAAAATAAATTTTAATTACCATTCTTCCGGTCCCCTCCTTTCCTCCCACCCCATCTTCCACACACCCCTCTTTCTCTTCTTCATAACACCACTTGTCCATCCTCCCTCACATGTTGTGATTTCCATCCTGATGCCCATTTTGAATTCTTAAAACCTTCATTTGTTGTTCCACTTTGTGCCATCATACTGTCACTCAATGTTGGATGGTCCAATTTATTTGTATGTCCATTGTCTACTGAAAATGTGTTTCCTAAGTCAGTCTGTTTTGTTTTGCTTCAGTTTTGCATTTGAAGAAGATCCTGCTAGGATTCAAATTGTCTTTCAAGTCTCTTCTAACTATTTATATACATGACGAGTACCATTCTCTTCTGTACCTAAAGATAACATTTTGTTTGGTTTCCCTATTTTGTGTCATTTTTACACTTAATAATCACTCTTTTAAACTCTTTCATATTAAATGGATTTATTTTCTACAGAGACACATTTACCTTGCTTGATTTTCTTATATCTATAGCTAAATGAACAATGGCAAATTGAGTGGGAATTAAACAATACACAATGGAGCAATTTCCATGACCTTATCTTGGAAACGACTTATTCCATTAACAAAATGTTATTTTGGTGGGATTCCTATCTGGTTCCCATCCTTTAATCTGTCCCCCCCCCCCCAACCTCAGTTTGCTTTTCCCTGTCTCCTACTATGCAAGTGATTTAGACTTCTTCTTCGTTCTTAAAACTAAAAAATTGTTTGAGCAATGTCTGTAATGATGTTATCAATGAATGATAATCAATATCTCCCCGCTGAGTAAACAGACGCAAACAAAACGAAACCGTTCGGTGCATTTACGTCACAGCAGATGATAGACTGATTAACATGTTTGTCTACCCTTAAACAGTTTTTAATTCATCCTCTCACAAAAAAATTATCCATGTAAACACAATTGCAGATTACTTAACAATTAAACAAGTTCCAAGGTTATAGGAACTGATCCTAGAACGATTCACCCCAGAAAAAAAAAATTACAGCCAAAAATTCTTTGTGATTCCTATCCCAATTAATCTTCAAGCAATAAACATGAGAAGAAAAAGAAAAAGAAAGAAGTCAACAAATCACGTCCATCGTTATGTTTGATATGTCTTTGGTTTTATTGACAAGAAGATAGGAGAGCCATGTGAAGAGATCAAAGTTTGTTTGTTTTAGTGCACACCCTGTTCAACCGTCTTTCATATGTTGGGTTTTATTGTTGTTGTTGTGACTCTTTAGTTTGAAAATGACTCCCTTCGTCGATAGGTGAACGACGGGTTCGATACAGACAATCGTACTGCTTTTTAAAATATGTTTCTTCCGATAAGCTGAACAGGTTTAGATTCCTTGGTCTGTCACATCAACTAGATCTTTCAGCGCAAAACTGTCACCCTGTGACATTTCTTCCATCTACCACAGCCTCTTACAGAAGAAGTATTACTTACATCTGGTACAAATGGTGGTTTCAACATGCCTCTTTCCAATCTCTTGAAATTGATGGAGCAGAAGAAGGGATGGTCCTTTACCTCTTGAGCTGAGCCGTCTTTGAATCCTAACCTCTGGATCGGGTCTTTTGTTAAAAGCTTTGAGAGAGATCAAACAAAATATCAAAAATGAAATTATATTCTCACTCCGTCTCGAAAGAGAGTAATGTGAAAAAGCCAAAATGTATTTTTCATGTTTCGTCTTCTCTCACATTATCCATAAAAGTAATTTTTTTTTTTAAATTTAATTACGTAGACAGGTGAAAACCACTGCAATCAGAGCAGGTTGTATTTCTATAAAACTTTTTCATTTTCGAGACATGACTCTTTAAACAGCTGCAATCAATCAATGTAAGTGACTGGACTACTTAGTCTAACAAACAGACCTCTTAGTTCAGCTCCTCAGATGCAACACAAAACTAGCCTTGGGAAAACAAGACTTTTATAGCTCAAATGACATGTTTACCAATTTGCAAAGGACAGATGGTGTTAAATATCATTGTTGTTTTATAAGAAGTTAAAGGAACACATTTGGATCGAGTTATTAGAATTTAAAAAGCAATGGATTAACTTTAACATTAAGGCCTTAACTGATGCACTAAAGTTGTCATAAATTTAATCTTAAAGGAGCTTTCCAGAGATTTAACATACTTTAAAGGTGAATATCTGGAAAACTTGGGTGCTATAGAAACATTTCCAGCACTCATATTTTTTCTCTTTTTCTTGGCCTAAGACATATCAAGGCTAAAATTCAGCCTAAACTTATGTTTTAAATGCTAAGGTTAGATGGTACCTAGATTATTATGTATCAACCAAGAGAATGTGTGAGAATGTTCAGAAGTATCACAGAATTCCAATCAAGGATAGCCGATAATGATTAAAAATGCTGGTAAGTGAATAAAAATGCAGGAATTGTTTTCTCCAATGTGGTTTCTGTTCAAGGGATATTATAAAAATATTGCTATGTATTCCTTTAATGATCCTTCAACTTAATGATCAACCATTAACAACGTCTTCCAGAGAGACAAAAGCATATAGTCTTCTCATGCATTCCATTACAAACACAGACGCATTGATACATATCAGGCTAACCTACTGATTGTTCTTTTAAAGAAATGAGTAAAATTATTTTAAAAAAGTTGTTAAAACAGCAAAGAAATAATTTTCAACTTTTCTTTTTCAAAATTTGTCTATAATTTGTAGTAATTCTCAGTTGTTTGTTTCCTTACACAAATTAGACAGTAAAGCAAAAGATAAAAAAAATCCCCAAAAGTCTTTGCTTAAAACACTACCAGTCATCTATAACTGTTACAAACCTTCCAAACTTGAAAGGAATTTGGCATATTTCATATAGGATAAGAAAATATAAGTAAAAACCCAAAAAATATTAGTTGGGGGAAGTACACATTCTTCATTCTGAGCACACACATCTCAAATATATGAAAGTTCCCTCACATTTTTACATAAATGGCGTATTGTTTGGTAGTGAAATAAATCGTCTAATATCACTCCTACTATCTGTGTTTCATACTCATTATCATTTGTACCACTTAAAGTTTGGGGCCTACATGAAACGATATTTCCCGTTTTTTTTTGACATCCAAGACATTGAAAAAGGTGTCGCCCGGACAACAGTTAATTTGCATGGACTGAGAGGGCAGTATACAAGAATGTAAGACTTAACTCACTTTTCTAGAAAGTTCTTTTGCTTCTTCGCTGAATTTATTGGAGTACTTTTCATCGTCTTCCTTCACCCTCCTGTCAACCTCTTCTCGTTTCACCTTCTCCTTCTTAGCCCGGAAAGGTGCCTGCACGGTTATGAAAGCAAGAAATATGTAAAGCTTTCTACAGCAGGAACTAACCTTAACAGACGGTTACAACAGCAAAGATATTTTAAGGTAGAAAGTAACTTTTATCTATTAATGGACATTACAAAGTGACTATTATCGTTGCATGTTACATTTCGATCCCACTTATCAAAGGTTCATCGATCAAAGTGGCTGGACCACCAAGTCTAGCACACAAAACATTCATTTAAGGAACATTACAATGTGACTATTATTGGTGCATGTTACATTTCGATCCCACTTATCAAAGGTTCATCGATCAAAGTGGCTGGACCACCAAGTCTAGCACAAAGAACATTCAGTTAATAAAAATTACAATGTGACTATTATTGGTGCCTGTTACATTTTGATCCCAATTATCGAAGGTTAATTGATCAAAGTGGCTGGACCACCAAGTCTAGCACACAAAAATATTCAGTCAGTTCCTCAGATGCAACAAAAAGATCAATGAAAAACCTTAAGGAGTTTATTTTTTAGATTTCAAAGACATGCTGGTAAATGCATTAAATATTGTCAGGATTGATATGAGATAATTTTTTTCCATGGCTGCCATATTTTATATGAAGTTAGAACGTTTTCACAATTATTTAAAAAATGCCAGTGACTTCACAAAATTTAACCCGATCTGTTGATATCATCATCAAATATTCTTCCAAAGAACATTTAAGACACAAGATGTATTTTACAGGCGAACATCTTGAAAATTAAACTAGATACAGAATGCCGCTCTGCGATCAACCAATGACATTAACACTAACATTAAGACTTATTGTCGTTCTTTGATGCAAAGTTAACTTCAGCCGTTTCTTGTGGCTTTCTTTTGATTTTGACATGACAGTTTGGCAATGATGTAATTACCACATGTGTATTTAATTCATGATAGCAATGGAATCAGCTTTCATCTACCCACTGACCAATTTTATTGAAGAGTGTTGTATTAATAACAAATTAACTGCAGGAAATAAGTATATGAAAATCTAAAGTCAATGGCAGACAACAAGATGCATTGCCTGCAGTTATGAGATATGATAACATAATGTTAACGTTATCATAATGCAAGAACCAGTCAGGGTTATTCAAGCAGAAACTGGCAAGAATAATTCTATTTTTTCTAAAGATCTATGATTTTAAGTCGTTGGGATACCTATGAGCAATGAACTTGTCAGTCACATCCCAAGTATTGCACTCTCTTCTACCTTCTACCATACACCATACCGGACATTTTGCTCCCTACCTATTATTCTTATTTACCCCACTTCCATTCCATCCAGTGGAAGTACGCTCATTGCATTCCAGTTGGTTGATCACATTTTGTACCTTGGATTTTAACAATGGGATGGAATAAACATTAAATCACAGATACACTTAGGATTAAGTCCCTTAAGGTTCTAATCCCCATTCCCTTCCCCTCCCACCTGACCCCACTCCTTTCTCATAATCTTCCCATACACTAGCAAATTTATGTTTTTTTTACTTCTTCCCTTCCCGTGTCCACACTTTTTTCTACCAATCACCTTCCTGTATCCCCCCCCACTCCTCTTTTCTACCAAGCAACCCATACACTTGACAATGTAAGCAACCTCATCCCCCTTCCCTACCCCTTCCCTGTCCAAGGCAAGTAACTTACCCTTCCTTCTATCATCTCATATAATAAGCAGCCAAGTCCCCAGTAATCAGGGCTAAAGGTATACCTCTCGTTCTTGATAACCTCAGGTGCTGCAACATAGGTTAAGAAGGGAAGACAAATTTAGTCCTTATCTCTCTATAGAATATGAGATAAAATATGAGATAAATTAGTGAGTGCTCTCCAGAAAGTACAAACTAGATGTTTGGCCAGAAAACTCAACTTAGTTGTTTAAACTTGAACAGTTAAACATTGCCCTTAAGAAACACCAACCCTGAGCCATGTTTTTTTTTCCACATATGTTAAAAGGTCATCATTATAGTCCAAATTTTAGCGTGCTGCTAATATGAACCTTTCAAAATATTTTCCTGAAAAGAGGCTCTGACCATCCAAATTATTCCCAAACAATGACAATAAAACATCTCTGGAAGAGCAAATGTTTGAAAAGACGAAAAAACAAAAATCATTTCTGGCATTTGAAGACAGGTGATCATTAATGGACTATCTAGCATATTTTGGGGATAATACTGACACCTCCATTTGCTAAAAAATAAAAGCAACTTGTTTATATTTAGATAACATGTCTCTCATGTTTGATTTTAAGTCTTACCATCCTTCTCCTTATCAATTTTTGCCCCTCATCCCTTTAAGCTATTTTAAAAACAAATACAAACAAATACAAAACTACAAAAATGATAAATTGTTTGTAAATATTTATGATGGAATGAGAAATTCTCTGTCCCTGATGATAAAGCATTCCATGAAAGGTATTAATTACATCAATGCTAAAATTTCTCTGTTTTTTCTGGTGGGTTCAGTGGCATTCACCAGAGGGTCGCTCACACTTTCCTCTCGCTGCAAAAGCCACTGTCTTTGAGGCAATGAACCCTTTCATTACCACTGCCATACATCTATCAAAATGTCACCCAAGCATATCCTTTCGCTTCGACTGTTACTACAATCCAGACACTGCTCTTGTCGCCACCTCAAAATTATTGTGTCAGTTTTGTGATCATTCAGGAGTTGACGTTCGCTCTACAAATTTGAGACACATTGAATGTTCTCTTTTCTCTGGTGAAAGATACCTCAGACCGACCACATGGATCAAATCTGCAAACATGTTTCTTGACACTACTCAAAAACTGGTTTGCCCGTCATTACATTAGAATGTGTGTTAATTTAAAAATCCAATCAATCACTGTTATTCAGAAGAAAACTAACAGGGAATATGACGGGATTCCTTACATTAATTCTTATTCGTTTGGGATAAAATATTGGGATAAATCATTAACAAAACACTATGTAGAGTTGGGGACTGGGTAAAATGGCCTACAATGACAGAGTGTGCTATAAAGAAAAGGAAAACGCATGTCGCTGCCACGTTAAAATCCACATCCAAAAGGTTACCGTGTTAAGAGTAGGATGCCGTGGGGGCTGCAGCATCTTGCAGTGAGGCTGCTATGGGATTTCACACAATAATCACTGTTGGTCTGCCTAGATAATGTCTACTGTTTTGGATGCCGTGGGGGCTGCAGCATCTTGCAGTGAGGTTGCTCTGGGTTTACACACAATAAGCACTGTTGGTCTGCCTAGATAATGTCTACTGTTAACGGTTAGTCTGCCTAGATAATGTCTACTGTTTACTTTTAGTCTGCCTAGATATTGTCTACTGTTTACTGTTGGTCTGCCTAGATAATGTCTACTGTTTACTGTTGGTCTGCCTAGATAATGTCTACTGTTAGTCTGCCTAGATAATGTCGACTGTTTACTTTAAGTCTGCCTAGATAATGTCTACTGTTTACTGTTGGTCTGCCTAGATAATGTCTACTGTTTACTGTTAGTCTGTCTAGATAATGTCTACTGTTTACTTTTAGTCTGCCTAGATAATGTCTACTGTTTACTGTTAGTCTGCCTAGATAATGTCTACTGTTTACTTTTAGTCTGCCTAGATAATGTCTACTGTTTACTGTTGGTCTGCCTAGATAATGTCTACTGTTTACTGTTGGTCTGCCTAGATAATGTCTACTGTTAGTCTGCCTAGATAATGTCTACTGTTTACTTTAAGTCTGCCTAGATAATGTCTACTGTTTACTGTTGGTCTGCCTAGATAATGTCTACTGTTTACTGTTAGTCTGCCTAGATAATGTCTACTGTTTACTTTTAGTCTGCCTAGATAATGTCTACTGTTTACTGTTAGTCTGCCTAGATAATGTCTACTGTTTACTTTTAGTCTGCCTAGATAATGTCTACTGTTTACTGTTGGTCTGCCTAGATAATGTCTACTGTTTACTGTTGGTCTGCCTAGATAATGTCTACTGTTTACTGTTGGTCTGCCTAGATAATGTCTACTGTTTTGATATTTGATGCAGCCTTGCTGCAGGTGGTTTGCAGCTGCTGCAACTTTTCTGTTTTGACACACAGTGCCTAACATTCCCCCCCCCCAGTATTAATTATAATGATGTCATAATAATCAGACAAATTGGGTAGCAAGTTATCAAACTGAGCACTTCAGACAAAAGATACTCTGTATTAAGTAAAGGCTGTAATGTAGTTGCTAGCCTAACATGACGTTCTAACTAGTAAAGCCTATTCCCTAGATACCATGGTGAGGCAACATTCCGCTGTGGACATACCACGAGAAGCTATTGTCACATGCATGGAATACTACTAGGTGTATCTGTCCTCACAGAAAGGCAGCCAAATAACTAAGCTTAAAAGACAAGACGTTGAAACATGTGTTGCAAGATGATTGCAATATGGAGGTTTCCAGTGCTTGTTACCTGCAAGTTTTGAAGAAACAAACCTGGGACCAACCATTCGTTCAGTTTTCTGACACAAATGATTCATTAATAGACCTCCTCCCCCCCTTTTATATTTAAGCATTTCAATTTTACATCCACAGAAGGTTTCCAAACTGACATCCATCAATGCTAGTAAATTGAGTTTCATTATCTCTATAATCAACACGTCTTCCTCTTTTGATAAGACCAGGAAGACCTAATCATAGCTGTGACACACCAGCATACAAGCTAGTGCTAACTACCTACACAAGCATACACTTGTTGCTACTTAACAACAATTGAAGGTGACAAGGCTGGTAGCCACAACACGATCAGTCTAGTATCCTCGAATCCCATGACAATAGCTTTGAACAGAGCTGTCATTACTAATGGGCGATAACATGAAAGGTTGTGTGTGGCAGGTGATCACAACATCTCTCCTCTAATGTAAAACAGGATGCATTCTCCTTGAAATAGTTTTCGAACAGGTTCGTTGTCGTCGTTGTTGGCAGACTACATTCCGAGCAAGCTAGGGAGCCAGTGTTCTTTTTTCTTTCCTCTAAAAATTTTGAAAATCTCATAGCAACTGTTTAAAATACTTTTGCAAACCTCTTTTATTGCAAGAAGCAGAATGCATTCCACCACCTCTTCTCATTCTATAGCTAAGCACACATCCACATTCATCCCCCTGCTTAACAACCATTGACATCATGAGCCATATCAGGTTTGGGGGGAAATAACATCTTCATCTTTCCTCAATAATATTATGTAAATTAGAACAGTATCATTCTTTATGCCATATTTCACAGCCCCCTAAATGTCCCTGTGGCCACAATGCTTACCTTCTCGTCAGGCCAGTTTAATATTAAATAAACATCAACTTGTACCACAACTTACCCGACCCTGCCAACTCGTCCTCTGATGGTATCCCCTTCATGTCCCCACAGCCCCAGGGCTTTCCCTCTCGTCAGGCCAGTTTAATATTAAACAAACAACAACTAGTACCACAACTTACCCATGTACCCGACCGTGCCCACTCGTCCTCTGATGGTATCCCCCTCTGGGACCTCTACTGCCAGGCCAAGATCAGATATTCTCACATGACCTAAAGAGGAATCATGAGATAAGAAAAGATGTAATGCGGGGGGGTTCAATGTAGGCTTCATGAACATGTGTGTGTGTACATCATTCACTGATCATACAAAATAAACACATACTCTGTATTCCAATGATACGGTAGAAAGTTTGGAAAAATGGAGCGGACAAAAATTAAACAGAATCCAAATGTGACTTTTTCTCGATGAAATTGTGCATTGTAAGACAAACACAGTCAGCTTTCATATCTTTGATTTATGCAGAATGCACAGTGTAAATTATGCAAAATATTTTCTTGCCTCTGTCATTGGAATACGGTTAAAACCTACATTACCCAGATATTTTGGGAAGAAAGATGTCCCAATATGAAATAAATCTAATTTAGTTTCACATGCTATATAGTGTAACTGGCCTTTTTTTCCTAAATTACGAAACACATGTATAGCACAATGTGTTCATTATGTCAAATAAAGTGCTGTAAAAAAGTGCTTTAGAATTAACCAGTTTTACTTTTTATTCACAGTCGGCAATTTTTTTCTTGGAACAGAAATTAAGGTTTATCTTTTATAAATTTATTTCAGTTTAAAATGAAAGAAAAACATATTTGATTTAGATTAGTTGATCTTTTAAGAAAAAAATCAAGAGATTTTAAATTGACCAACCCCTGCTTTGATTTGTAATTAACCGTAAACTACACACAATTTCTGTCCCTAGTTTGATCCGAAATCTACAACACTTGCAATAACATGGCTATCAACAATTAAAGAAAAAATAATGATATTCATTTCAAAGTAATTTTCTAGTAATTTTGTTGTTGTTGCTGTTGAAATGTTGACTTGATAAATAAGTATCATAGAATTGTATAACAATAGTGGAAAACATCATTAAAGCCTCAGTTCCAGTAATCACAAAACATGGTATATGCTCACTTTTAAATCAAATTTGAACAAACATAATTCTTACGATCCTCTTTATGAGTGACATGATAATTTTGTGTTTATATGTTTGGTTGCCTCCCTTGGTCCCTTCTCCCCCCCCCCCCCTAAAAAAATCAGCAGAGAAAAAATGCAATTAATTGCTATTTTCTCCAGGGAAACATCAAAATTTCACAACACTGTTGAAATATTTTGGAATAAACAAGTTATGTTAATTGTTTTGTACTTTTCTGAACAAGAAATATTTATCTTGGGAACATAGATTCCTCGCCCCGTATGAGTAATCACGAGCAACTAATGATTATTATATTATTATTTTATTCCCAGAAGCTCAAAGCATACACAGAACTGTCTCTCACTTTGCCTTGTAATTGTGACATCGCTGTCACCGAGCCATATAATAAGGAGACATAATTAGCTTTCCCCATCTCCTCTCTGATCTAACTATCAGAACTAAATGTATTTGTCTCCACATAATTAGTGGGCTTTAATCCATTTAATCCCTATTAAAAAAATCTGTGTCCGACAAATTTGAGTATCCTGTTACCCGGTTTCATTTTCAACTTCACTGTACACTGCGGTAACAGATTGTTTGTATGTAACTGTTTCTTTCCTTTAACAGTTGGATAATCTATGAAGCAGTGATCCTTTTATTTATCAACAGAAGTGAAAACAAAGATACAATTGATTCACATTGTAAACTCACTGCCAGGTACTGTATCTCTGGATAATAATGATACCAACACTACCCTCCTGGTCCCCCCATTAAAATTGACATTTGTATTTAGTACACCTAAATGCACTCCTCTGACATTTACTTCCATTTCAATCATCCCCCCCCCCCCAACCCCACTGCTCGTCTTTAACCTGCCCAACACCTCTGTCCTTAACCTTGACCACTAAAAGTTACCAGTCTACAGTATACTCCAAAATATTTCAAAAACAAACACATAAAATATTTTCCTGACATTTTCAAGGCAAGGAGAAAATATGACATTCAGATGAGATAGTTGCCAGAAGGAAGAATATTCTTTCAATTTCTTTTTTTTTTCCCTTCTAAAATATTGATTGATGGATGATGGTATAGGAAGGCAAGTCTACCAGTCACCTTACTCAAACCTATAGATCTATTGTCTCTGCTCGCCAGACGAGTCGAAGAAATGACGCTTACTTTTAACATTTTGACAAAGGAAATGGAAATAAAATATCCTTTTGTGGAATGAGGTAATAATTTCAATGACTACAGGATGGCAAGGTCATCAAAGTCATTATTGATGGAAGGAAAATATAACTGAACAAGGGACAGAGGACAATGATTCAAAGGACAAAAAGAAAATAAACAATTCCAAAGGACAGGAGAACAATAGGGAGGGAAGAGAGAGGAGGGGGGGGGGAGGTGAGGAGGCATAGGGAGTATGAAGAAGACAAGATAAGAGGAGTAGGAGGAGAGAAGATAAGAGGAAGAGAAGGAGAGAAGATGAGGAGGAGGGAGGAGGAGGAGGAGGAGGTGGGTAGGTGGGTGGGGGGGGGGAAGGTTGCTCCTAGTGTTCGTGATCCATCATCAGTGCAATATCAAAAGCAGATTTTCCATAAATTCAATCCCTCAGATTCATTGAAGAAGTAGAAAAATTTCGGGCTTGAAGTTCTTCAGGAAAACCAATTATCCAATTAAGCCAGCTGAAATTAGTCTGAGAGACATTTGCTATCGTCTAGCCTCCTCCAGTTCCCCCATCACCGAGAGAGGATATTACAAACTCTCAATAATAGAAATTTTCAGATTTTTCTCGGTCTTTTTCCAAAATCCTTGGATCTTTCCGAGATTGTCGGAATCCCTGATATGAATTAATATCTCCCTGGTTCACTAACCATTATCATCTAGAAGAATGTTCTCTGGTTTCATATCCCTGTAGACATAACGACACTGATGAAGGTGAATAAGTCCGCAGAGAATTTCAGCAGTGTAGAACTTGGCACGCTCCTCCTCAAAACCGGGACTTCCCATGTTATGAATGTGAAACTTGAGGTCCCCTCCGTTCATGATCGTTAGCACCAAGCACAAGGCATCCTTAGTTTCGTATGCATATGCCAAACTGACCTGGAAAAAATAAGGATGGATAGTTTATTACAAAGAGAATGTTGTGTTTAAAGGCATGTCTGGTGGTCCAAGATTCCTAAATTTCCTGGCTGAACAACGGAAAGAATAAATGACGTTGTCAGTGGGAAAACCTCTTTTGTTTATCTAGCATCTAGCTTCCATTCCAAACTTTAATGTTATTGCACAACTAACTGTGAAAGATCCACGAAGACATTTCTGTTAAACCGAGGGAAAACTATCCAGGAAGTCTGTGTTCTACCTATAGAAAGTCTGTTTCCCACAGGACGTTTGCTTCCTACCTACAAAAATTCTGTTTTCTTTTTTCAATAGATGAATGTCTATGATACATTATAATGCATTAATGCACTAAGATGAGATAACTTAATATTACAATGGAAGTTTTGTTCCCCAAGACATTAAATGACATCATAGGTACCGTACATCCCTGACTTGGAACACCCCCATTCCCCCCATCCCCCCCCCCTCAACACCAATAAAATTGTTAAAATATTGCGATGCATTACATTTGTCACATTTCAGATGGCTTGGATAGACCCTCTGTAAATGCATTAAGTAGAGAGTTTAAGGCCAATATATGCCAACATTTTGGATTCCTGTGGAATATGTTGACTCAATCAACACAATCATTAAACCATGTCTCCTAGTACCAAATACTAGTCAACATGTTAATCTAAACATGGTTTAACATGAACAACACATCCTCGTAAAGCAAGAATTTAGTGCATCTATTTGCAATATAAAAGGGGAAAGTAAAAAATCAATGTCCCTTTCTCTTTAAAATATCTATCCAACGGAAGGTGTATCCTAGGAAACTTTCTGTCTGACGGGAATTTCCATTATTCTCGACAACAACTGAGAATGTCTCCTGAACAGCCCATGAAGACCGAATGTCTATCGAAAGCTACTAAACGAATTACTACAACAGACCTAGAGACAGACGGCTCTTTGCAAGTGAGTGATTTCTCCCCGATCAGCTCTCCTGCATAACATTCGATTCACTTCCCGCTTCTTAACGGAATGTCATTCTGAATCACACGTTCATCATCTGCCATGTGTTATAAACTCAATTGGAGAAACTGCTAACATGTAACAATTTAGACGAACATGGATTCGGGAACAGGTGCAACTAACTCAATCATGTGTACACAAGAACCAAAAAAGTCCTCTTTCTATGTTAAAAGGAAAGTCCGGTGAGAAATTTATATTTGACTAATGAAAAAAAAAGAAGTAGAAAAAATAAGTTACCTGGTGAAATTTGCATTCAGTTCCTCCGTTGCATTCGTTCCAGACACTGACAGTTGAAATTGTAACAGTTTGTACCAGAAGTGAACTTGAAGCAAACAAGTGTGATGTCATCGTTGCCATACTGACAGCAACATGTTTTGGTTTTTTCTTTTCATATTTTTGTACCTTGGCTTGGATAGGTATGTAAGTATCAAAACAACAACGTCTGTACTGTATTCAAGTGTCACTCCACCCCAATTTTGAAGAAGAAGCAAAATTTTGTCAAGAAAAACATAAAACAAATTTGTCAGTGTGCGTGCATCTATGACAGCACCACCTGTTTGTTTCAAGTTCACCTTTGGTACAAAAACATGTCACCCTCAAATGTTGTTGTCTCCAAACGATATACAGGAACTGAACGCAAACTTCAAGAGGATGGTTAGAATAAATATGTTCCTATTTCGTCAGCCGAAAAATGAAATTTTCAACTGGACTTTCCCTTTAATTGAAGGGCAAGGTGAGATTAATTCACAAACTATAAAAAAAAAGACACTTGATTTGTTTTTAGATTAAATCTTGTGATCTTACTATGATGAGTGAAATCCAGTTTTTATTTTATCGGTTAGTTTAGTTTCTTTTTACTTTCTGTTTGTCAGTTTCTTCTGATTACTTACAATAAATCTACTGTTGACTTTCTGTAGCAACATCTTCTCATTTATGGCCATTGCCTCTCCTCGTCTTTTCTTGATCCTTTTCTTCTCCAGTTTCTTGCATGCGTACATCTTCCCCGTCGATCTAACCTGGCAGGCGCACACCTGTAAGTTGAATTATATATATATTTATATATATATATAAATATGTAAACAAATGCACTGTCCTCTTGTCTTAAACTGTTACTTCCAATACTACAATACTGCTATCGTGTTTTCAGAAATCAAGAAGCGTCGAGCTCTCTCCCCCCCCCCCCACCCATTTACCGCTTAGCGATTTTTTTTCAATGCCGTCTATTTAAGTTTTGTACACATTTTGTATCTTTACATGTATCTTCTTCTCTCATTTAGTATCTTAAGAAAAGGTTAAATATAGCTCACTTTCTTCAACCTTCTTTATGAGAAATATTATCAAAGAAGGTGTGAAATAACCAAACCATTCTGAACCATGTTTAATTCCTTTTCATTCTCCTTCCATCTACTTTTAAATGGCAACTAATTTCAAACTTCATTGCTTTTACTTGATGGCACTATCAAATTATTCCATTCTGGTAGCAACTGAAGGTGGGTCATTTACTTCATTTAGTTAATAGAAAACAGGAAGACAAAAAGATGAAAAGATGATGAAAAGAAAAAGAAAATACTCAAAACTCAAAAAGTTCTGATGGGGGTGAAATATTACATTTGATAAAATGGCCACTATAAAGTGCTCATGTCGTCATGGTAACCAATCTCATAGTCACACTGATAAATGCATCTCATGTATGCACAACCTCCATCTACGTCTCTCTCTCCATTGGCAAAACACATTATCTGAGAGAAAAAGTGAGTCACTACGAAAAGGAGACTTGCGTTATAAATTCAATAAGGAGTGAGTTACTTTAAACCGGAGCAGTTGGGAAAACTGGGTATGTCGAGTCAGATAAGTGCATTGAGTTTGTGTCATGTAAACAAAACCAAGGTCATCTCCAATTCACCCACTCCATGGCCTTAAACGCAGTAACAATAGTGTCCAACATGAAGCAGACATGCAGACACGATCAATAGTGTACGTCATTCAGCAGACCGTATGCAGACACGATCAATAGGTATACCATTCTGCAGACATGCAGACACATGCCTGTACTTGTGTTTAAGGGCTTGTACTGTGCTGTGACTTACATATCTGACATTTTGATTTATAGTTACAATATAGTAGTATACAGTACTTCACATGGGGGAGGGGTGGTGGAGGGGGTGATTACATGCCTGTACTGGTGTTTAAGGGCTTGTACTATGCTGTTACTTACATATCTGACATTCTGATTTATGGTTACAATTCAGTAGTATACAGTACTTCACATGGGGGGGGGGGAGAGGGGGTGATTACATGCCCGTACTGGTGTTTAAGGGCTTGTACTGTGCTGTGACTCACATGTATCTGACATTCTGATTTATGGTTACAATACAGTAGTATACAATACTTCACATAAGGGAGGGGGGAGAGGGGGTGATTACATGGCCGTACTGGTGTTTAAGGGCTAGGTCTGTGCTGGTTCCTTACATATCTGACATTCTGATTTATGGTTACAATACAGTAGTATACAGTACTTCACATGAATGGCTGTTTAGGGTTATACTCGGCTTTACCGGTCTTTGAACCCACATCGTCCTCCATCAACCATAACAGTTTCTGATATTTTACTCAATACAAGGTAAATAATGAGCATGATGAATGGTACAATGCCCCCCCCCCCAAAAGGCCTAGACGACAGAATCCCCGCCATCCCCTCCCTCCCCCCTCTTTATGAGGCTATAGAGCCATAGAATATACTACCAGGATCCTGGCTGTACTTGTCATCGTGTGTAAAAGTCAGAAAAAACGTTGCATAAACTTGTTTTAATGATGCCGGAGAACTCATTTCTAAACAGCAGTTAACATGAGCTTGAATTTCATATCTATCCTACCAGGGATATCCCATCATCTATGCATCAGTGCACCCAGTCTCTGTAAAAATCATCATAATGAAAACGTTATCCATCAAAGAAGGTAGGGGAAAATGAAAAAACAAAATGATAAAAGAAGAAGAAGACAATGCAAGGAATATACACATTTTTTGGAATGTGAATGAGGATCACAAAAATTTGGTTTTATAATTACTACAGAGCTCTTCAGAATTTGGAGATTGTATTATGATCACATCATCATCATATTTCTAACTGTACCAGTTTTTTTTAGCTGACAGCATATTTAAATCAAGATATCATACATATGGCTAGGTGCTGAGTTTTTCTTTCGAACTTGTTAACAAGTTTAATAGCAATGACTGATTATTATAATGATGGGCTCCCCACAGATTTGTCATATGACAGTTCTGTTCTTCTTGTAATTGCAATGCAACACCTCCTGTTTTCAAGCCATTCAAATCCAAAACTTGGGCACAATACATAAATTTGCTTATTTTTGGTCGATGCTTGCAATGCAACACCTCCTATTTTCAAGCCATTCAAATCCAAAACTTGGGTACAATACATATACTGCTTATTTTTGGTTAATACTTGCAATGCAACCACCTCCTATTTTCAAGCCATTCAAATCCAAAACTTGGGCGCAATACATAAATTTGCTTATTTTTGGTCGATGCTTGCAATGCAACACCTCCTGTTTTCAAGCCATTCAAATCCAAAACTTGGGCGCAATACATATACTGCTTATTTTCGGTCAATGCTTGAAATGCAACCACCTCCTGTTTTCAAGCCATTTCAAATCCATATCTTTCATCAAATCGGTGCACGACAAATTCTTAAAGCTCGACAAATACCTGTCATTTTACAATACAGAAAGACCACCACTTTCAATAGTCAATACGGCCTACAAAACTTCCATTACATCTACTCTCCAACACTTGTTAATAGCAGATGGAAGCCTAGCTCTTATCTCCTTTGTTTTATTTTATTGAATAGCTTTATTGATTACTAATATTTCAATACTCCTTTCTGTTGCTTTGCTTTAATATCAATTTTCTCGTTGCTTTAAATAAATAAAACTTTCTCAGCTGTGTAGAACATTTCACTAGTCAAGTTGAATGATTTAATATATATAGTCGCACATGTTTTATTATTAATAACATGAAGTCAGAACATGGTGGCAATTTTTCATCCGATCCAGCGCCGTCGATTCTCTTGGAGACAAAATTTTAACAACTTTTCCAGAGATTTGCTACTACCTGGCGCTCTCGTCGTTTTCAATCATCTCATTAGGGACTTTATCGCCGAGGTGTTGCGGTTGATTACC
Organism: Apostichopus californicus; assembly: GCA_020650975.1. Lineage (NCBI taxonomy): Eukaryota > Metazoa > Echinodermata > Holothuroidea > Aspidochirotida > Stichopodidae > Apostichopus > Apostichopus californicus. The sequence goes on along the minus strand of JAIPMN010009351.1, from coordinate 15,711 downwards.
TGGGCAGGACTGCCTATCCATTGAATGATGGCAGTAAACACGCTCTGAACACTTCAACACATATACTGTACTTCTGCCAAATTCAATCAAAGCTTCTGTAAATCGGACCTGTATTATTACAATATTAACAGGAACTAATAAGTTTGGGGATTATACCTAACGTTTATTCTTTTTGTTCAGGTTAAAGAGTTGTAGCAAATGTGTTGAGTTAACTTGCAGGGACTGAATAATGTCACCATTAAAAACAGCTACTACCATATTCAGGGATGAGCCTGGGTTAAAAAAAATCATGGAACTTTGCAAAAATTGCGGTATAGGGTCCAGTTTGCATATGCTACAGTGTGTTAGGATAATAGTTTTTGTCCCCGAGGTAGAAAAGAAATCACAGATATTCCGCGAATTCCCGGAAAAAGCTCATGCATGCATATTACAATTTAAAGGCATTGTCAGATCGTCTGTTCTTTGATCTATTAATCGTCAGATTTTGCCAAATACGCTGTTTCTTGCCCAAATTATGTTGCACTTAACCATGCTAGGACACTCACTAATAAAAAAAAAATCAAATGAAGGTTATATCCTAGCAAATTATAAATTAATGAGGTTGATTTTCCATCTTCAACAAGGAAATAGTTCACAGCCAATTTTTCAATGTTATCTTTACTATTGGAAATGAGACTTTATTATTTTTAATTACCCACCTGCATTAGTACTTTACCTTCATAGTGACAGTATATGACGACTTTAGTATCCAACAGGCTTGGCAGAATTGATCTATTTCTATCAACTTGAAACCTTTAAGCCGTTCTAAAGGAAGGCTAACAAGAAGGTACAGTTAATACTAATATCACTGGAGGGAATTTTTGTACACTTTACAAGGCATACTGTACCACCACTCAATGTACAGCTTTCCCCTACTTTAATTTATGCTGGGCAATATATGACACAACTAAGACTGTTGAAGACACACATGTTTGGGAAGCACAGACATGTTTGACAGGCTCATGAAAATAGAATCAGATTTCATAAAACAGAATAACTTAAACTTCTCTGTGAGAAACATGTGATAATTCCTTCATGTAACGCACCCAAGCACTGATCAAATTTGAAAGAGCAGTCTTTTCTGATACTGTCACATATTTTCCTTATTCTGCTTAACCTCAACCCCCCCCCCCTCTCCACCCCTCTATTTTTGCTACAACAAATTATAAACCTTGATCAGTTTCTGCATTCAACATCATCTTTCCTTCTCCCGCCCCCCTCTTTGGTTTATTTCCCCTCCTCCCCTTGCCAATTTTTTTTGCTCGTCTCATAAACCAGCTATGGATTCTCATTCGTTCAATTAGAGCTTCTAAATAAACATAAAATGCAGTGCAGCAGATAGGCTATCCAAACATACGGCTCGCCTTGGATAAAGCTAATATCCACTTCCAAGCCATGCAGTCGCTAATTATCGTCACAGCCTAGCGATGGATCCACGTAAAAGACATCCACGTTCGTACGATTCATCCCAATTTTTGTCTCTTCATCTTTCTCTTTCTTCTTCATCTTCTCCCTCCTCTGCTCTTTGCTTTGTCAACTCCCTCTCTTTATATTTTTTTTTCTTCTGAACTTCTTCTTTTTTCTTTTTTTTTAATGAAATTACACAACAGCAGCGAAGATATTTTTTCGCTGCTGTAAAGGGCTCATCGATGATGCTACTTACAGATGTGAATATATGTATGAATATTGAAGTGACAAGATTACCAGAGATTTAGAATCACTGGTATTACACGACACATCAAAGCATTGATGACCTTACCACATTATACTAATAAACTACCTGCAACAACTTTTTGCTATCTGGTCATCACATCCATGGATGTATTGCCACCTACAATTGACTTGATCGTTCATGGTCTCAATTAAATTCTCTGTTCCATTTGTCTAGATATTATTTAACCTGGTCTGCCTCCGTTTTTATTTTAGGTCTGCCTCTGTCGAAGATCCTGCTTGGATTGAAAATTTGAGATCCTCTAAATTTTTTCGATCACTTTTCCAGAAAATGTTTCTAACGAAACAAATGATGCGCCTTTAAAACAGCTGGTGTCGCATTGAAACTTTTCTTTGTTCATCGCAACGTATATATTTTCTGAAAATGGCCGAGTCTAAAGTATTGAAGCTCTATACCGGGTCCTAATGATGGCATTGGTTAGTGTCTATACTGTTAACATTCTACATACACCTTGAAAATATGAAAGTAAATGATTTTTTAGATCCTAGCAGCACTATCACATCACAGCTATACAAAATGATAGGCGCATATCACATCACAGCTATACAAAATGATAGGAGCATTGATCGCACAGATTGCTGTCATATGAAGATAAAGATGATGACTGGGTTTGTGTCCACTTTAATAGTACTTCATACAATTTTGGAATGTTTGTCTAACCGGAGAACCAATCGAAGATGCGCAAACATGTAAAGGAGAGCCAAATTTGGGAGACGTTTCCCATCATTAATAAATATCCTCATCATTTATTTTAATTTAATAGTGCAGAGAAGTACAGTAGAACACCATTAATTTTACACTGTCTACATAGAACTTATCAAGTTATGACTCCTTTTTTAAACTGGTACGCCAGTTTTAGCTTTGCCTGTAAGATGCCTTGACTGCACTAGTTCCTTTAACTTATATGTATATTTTTATTATGATATAAGAAGAGCAAAAAAAATATTAAAAAAAATAAAAATTTTTTAATATCGCATTCATGTAATCCCTCCAGTCATTTTTCCATTTAAATGTTCAGTCTTCACATTTTTCATGACCTCAACGAGGCCTTGACATCCTTCTACAATCCCAAAGTGAACATTTCTGGATGAGTCACGGCGGTTTAAGTCTGTAATGCAGTAAGAGGGTGTACTGCACCAGTTGTTTCTAATGGCAATGATAATAATCATTTTCCCACATTGCCAATAATCCCTGTATATCTCTCCACTACTCCCATCCCTCTTCATGAAATATGATTTTGTTGTAAATTAACAAACCTTGGAGAGTTGTTGGAGAAAGTAGGTTAGCATACTGTATATTTATATATACATAACCTTGTCTACAATCCACATTGCCTGAAATTATCAAAAAGGCCTGCAGATATTCTACCTCAATTTCTAAATTGTTTCCAAGTCTGTTGTGTTTTATTTTCATTAAATTATGAACTGACAAATTGACTCTTCTTTATATATTGTCTTTACAATCTTGTCTCCTGTCTATATATCATTTTTGGTCTTTATTATATTTTCACTGATCAATGAATGTTGTCTCTTTGTTTTTCCACTTTTTTCCGTTTTTTTTCAAAACATATATAATTTGTACCTTCTTGTGCAATCTGTCTGGCATTTAACTTATTCCTGATTGTGAAACAACCTGCCGTTTGTACTATTTAATGAAAATGGACAAACTGTGTTTTAAAACCTGACGGTAAATTCACTAAATTACTGCATAATGTCCTCCTATTACCAATCTATTCCAAAACAGAGCAGACAGTGTCGCATTGGCTAACATATATATGCTACTACTACATAGAACACATACTGTATATATGTTAACTCGATACACCCCAATGCTGTATATCTTACGTAATTTCTCTTTATGTTTCAAGCGGTTCATGTACACACCATTCATAACGGACACAGCAAACGGTTTTCATTCTATATTGAATACATAATTATAAAAATGCTGCTGCATTGAAGACTAGCTCAGAACATATATGTCACCGTTGCTGCTGTTACACAAAATTTCTCCCGAGGTTAATTAACACACGACTGTCCATAGGAGTGTGCCAAGTTCCTAATACGCGATGATTTAAAGGGATACGACAAATATGTTTCGAAGTGTTGTGCTTACGACATTGATTCAAGTTTTTGTTTTAAAATGTATCAAATATGGAAAGAAAAGATCAGGAGATGTACATATGTATGTTAAATCGTTCTCATCAAGTTTGTGTGTGTGTAAACAGCTTGTGAATTTACAGTATCACTTAATAAGTTACATGGTCTGTTTACATATTTGCTTTTTAAATTTTTGTGGCATATCTCTGTGTAAGAAAATTCCTGCAGCAGCACAACAGGCTAAATACAGTCTTAAGTCCACATTTACACATATTTCTCGAAAGGCATACACACAACTGGCCACCTCTAAAACTACTTTAAAGAGGTAAACTAATGTGCTAATGAGGGGTAAGCTGATGTGCTAATGAGGGGTAAGCTGATGTGCTTACTGGGGTAAACTGATGTGATAATGAGGGGTAAGCTAATGTGCTAATGAGGGGTAAGCTGATGTGATAATGAGGGGTAAGCTAATGTGCTATGAGGAGTAAGCTGATGTGCTTACTGGGGTAAACTGATGTGATAATGAGGGGTAAGCTAATGTGCTAATGAGGGGTAAACTAATGTGCTAATGAGGGATAAGCTGATGTGATGAGGGGTAAGCTAATATGCTAATGAGGGGTAAGCTGATGTGATAATGAGGGATATGCTAATGTGCTCTGAGGGGTAAACTAATGTGCTAATGAGGGATAAGCTGATGTGATGAGGGGTAAGCTAATATGCTAATGAGGGGTAAGCTGATGTGATAATGAGGGATATGCTAATGTGCTCTGAGGGGTAAGCTGATGTGCTAATGAGGGATAAGCTGATGTGATACTGAGGGATTAGCTGATGTGATAATGAGGGGTAAGCTGATGTGCTAATCAGGGGTAAGCTGATGTGCTTAGTGGGGTAAACTGATGTGATAATGAGGGGTAGGCTGATGTGATAATGAGGGGTAAGCTGATGTGCTATGAGGGATGAGTTCATGTGATAATGAGGGATAAGCTGATGTGATAATGAGGGATAAGCTGATGTGCTATGAGGGATTAGCTGATGTGATAATGAGGGGTAAGCTGATGTGCTAATCAGGGGTAAGCTGATGTGCTTAGTGGGGTAAACTGATGTGATAATGAGGGGTAGGCTGATGTGATAACGAGGGGTAAGCTGATGTGCTATGAGGGATAAGCTCATGTGATGAGGGATAAGCTGATGTGATAACGAGGGGTAAGCTGATGTGCTATGAGGGATAAGCTCATGTGATAATGAGGGATAAGCTGATGTGATAATGAGGGATAAGCTGATGTGCTATGAGGGATAAGCTGATGTGATAATGAGGGATAAGCTGATGTGCTATGAGGGATAAGCTGATGTGATAATGAGGGGTAAGCTGATGTGCTAATGAGGGGTAAGCTGATGTGCTAATGAGGGTTAAGCTGATGTGATTAGAGGGGTATGCTAACATGCTTCATAGAGGTTGAATGATGATATTCTGTTACCTTTTACAGTTCAATTCTCATGAAAGGCTCAGGGCATATACATCATGTAAGTAACCAGTATGTAGCTACAAAGAATTACCTGCTACGGGTTAGTGAACACAGATCTAATGTCCTTGGGAGTGCCAAGTTCCCGATTTGAGGTGATTTAAAGTGACAGGCTGATCTTTAATAGTAGAAGTTGTGTTTGTGTTTTCTTAAACTGTTTTGTTTGAAATACAGTCTCAACACATTAATCATACAAGCAGCTCAAATAATATTTCTCTTGAGAATAAACTGTTAAAGACAATTACTATAGGGGGGGGGGGGGATGGTGGGGAGTTGCATCGTCTTTGTAAAACTCCTTCGAAACGGATCTTCATTTTGCTGATATAAATGAAGCTGCAGTCTGCATTGACATTGGGATGTTTGTTCTCAATCCCTCTTTGCCGAAACAAAAGGAGGTCGCTGGAAATATGGTCTGTTATTTGAGTCCATCATAATGGCAGGAGAAATCATGAAACCATGGTATCAATTATCAATTTGGAAACCTGAGAACAAAACAAGGTTCGTGACATTCACTTTGAAAGACACAAAGTTTTGTTGTTGTTGTAGTTGATTGAATTACAGCATTAATCACTCCCTAATTAAAGGTGGCCAAACCGGGGTTGTCACAACAGAGATCTCATAGATACAAAGAGTCACGCCCAACCTTATGTGACACATTAAATGGCTCGTTAAGAAGGACACACAGTTTCTCTTTAAGAAGTGCACTGTCCATGACTGGTATGTAGACAACATACAGGCTAGCCATGACCATCATGTACATATGTATCAAAGGCAGCAGTGGCATGACCATACACGCACATGCTCATGTTTAAGCAGAATTATTTAAAGGGGCACGAGTGTTTAGTCTTATAACAAAGACAATTCTGTTTTTCCTACTTAACCATACTCGCGAAGGAATTCTGTAGAAAGTTGTTACGTCGGTAGCAAAACAAAAAAAGAGCGAGAAAATCAGATTTAAGTTGTTCTCGTTTTCTTCATCCGAACAGATACACATCGACATTGCAACTTCATCCAGTAGATGATCCTTAACCTGAACTAATTTGCATATTAAAGATACGTGGTTCCAGTTTTTCATTGTCATCAAGATGTATCGCCACCAGCGTGGCCAATGGAGTGCGCACCTGTCTGGTGTGAGTAGAAACACTACGGTGCAACTGTACCATCCGCTGCGTATTTCATTACTTGCAGTCAACATGAAATATCGAGATGGAAATCCGCTTTAACAGTTGTGCCTCAGACATCACTTCTTAGATTCCTTCCAGTTTAACAAAGGTCCATAGAAAGGCAACGAAAAAATTGGATGGCAAGTCCTAATATTTATTCCAGGAGATTGTGGATCAGAAGTAACCACTCAGGGCAGTAGGACTGTACGTAGATGTTACTAGGTCACTGCATACAGAGTAGAATCATAGAGAGCTGTACGTAAATGTTACTAGGTCACTGTATACAGAGTAGAGTCGTAGGGAGCTGTAAGGATGGTTGGGGGGAGGGGGACTGGGTGGGGGGACTGAATCATTGTGTCACTTACCTCACCGAAGCCACCTTTACCCAAAACTCTGTACTGTCGAAACGTGTTCTTCGTCACAGCTTGCCTACGAAGGGGGGAAAAGAGAGAAGATTTCACTAGAGAGATCAATGACTTGGGTGTGTGCTACGACCACAGATTTACGGAAAAGCTAATTAGAAAGGATCGTCAATGTATATGATATGAAAATAAAATAAAATAAAACTGTTAGCAAACTGCTTGTCAAGTCATAGAAAGATGTACGTAAATAAAATTATCAAAAATCATCCATAATTATTATAATTAATGGAAGGCTGAACATATCCATGTTCAACTTGGCGAAAAAAACAAAAAAGCACAACACCTTGAGAGGTCGACCGTTACATTGGCCATCTAATATAGTAACAAGCAAATGGAAGATCGGACAGGGTTAAGATATCAGGCAGTGCCTGAGTGCTGAGAGCATGTCCACTAACTTAGAACACTTTTCAATATTGAAGTTGTGTTGTGCCGCTCACACTCAGTTTTATTTGTGTTTCTTAAATACTCAGTCTTTTGAAATTACAATTTACAAAACCGCGATGAGAGATACAAATTAAGAATCAGTGGTATTATCCACGGAAGATATGCTCGGAAGTGGGTTAAATCTCGACAATTTTGAACTTGGGACTGGGGGGAGTGGGGGGGACTAAGGACCCCTCCCCTTTCTGTTGCTGGCAATGCCACTGGTGAAGGAGACACAATGACAGTTAATGCCTGGGATCCAGATCATTGTCAGTCCAAGCAACATAGGTGTTTGACCACCATTTTTTTCAGGGAAACAATGTCAACATAAATCTGTGTTTCTTTGACAGTATTCGCAGCCTACATATTTGATTAGGATAACGGTAACAGAAACATTTTCTTTCCAATTCGGAAGTGCATAGGGGACACGTTTTTGTACATTGCATGGCACAGGGATAAATTTGGCAAAATCTTGCAGGTTTTCTTTTGAATATTCTGACCTTTTGTCAATATGTCATTTATCTACAGTACCACATGGTGGCTTTGCGGGAAAACAACCAGCAGATTTTTTAAATTTTTTTATTGCGAGACGTGGTAGGGTTTTACAAAGGTGTTTGAAGTTTCCCTAACTTGATAAGAGTGTGCAAATGCAGGGAATAATTGATCCTGTATCGCATCACAAAAAATGTAAAATGCTATGTAAAATGCTATGTAAAATTGCTATACACGTGCAAAGATGTATAGCAGTTTTTGTTTGTACACAGGAACTACTGTAAAGTATTTTATCAGTTCAGAGCCTTTAAGATTGCTACACAAAGTTTGAAATAAGTACTGTAAATAATACCCTGCATTCAATGTAGTTAAAGAAGTAAAGTGAACCAGGATATACTCCTTGACTAAACTCAGCTTATATCGCAGACAAAAGATTGGAGACAAACCACTCCAAACGATTCAATAGGTACTGTCTAATACAATACAACATTGCTCAAAGTCCATAACGTAGCGACATTTTATCCTAAAAATCTCACAATTTTTACAACCTGCGTTAGAAGGAAGAGTTGAAATATAGTTTGCATTGACCAATACGAAGACAATTCATGGTAATTTTTCTTTCTATTTGTCCCTCCCTCCATCCCCCCACCCCCCCCCCCCTCCCTTGTTTCCCTTCTTTTGGAAGTGAGGAATAAAAGAATTTACAATAAAACAGACAAAATATATTATCCAGTACATTTGCCACATAATGTACACAACTCTTCCATCATGTGTGAACTGTACCAGTGCATTAAGATATAAAGTAATCTTCATTGCATTGAAGACATAGGTGGTCTCTCGATTGCTGCTGTGAAGTTTTGCCTTCTTTCCACATAAATTCACAAAATGTTTTAACTTTGCTGCATAAATAATGAAGCGCTCTTCCCAGACAGGCATTAATTGACCTAAATGAAGTCTTCTTCTTAAAAAACAAACTACATTGCACTTTTCTTTTCCGCCTTCTCAATACTGACTCAAGATTTAACAAAGAATAGAGGTAATATCTGCCTGACAAAGTACTTCTTTCTGTCAGAGGGAGAAAAAAAAGATGAATTTAGCTGTTGCTGTGAAAGTACAACTAAGTAGTCTGTAAAGATCACTGCCGTTACATAGCATAAGGATCCATAGCTGTGTACTATATACGCGCATGCAATGTAGTACAGTGTGTATCTGCCTACAGATACCTCATTAAGTAACACAGTATGTGAAAAAAAGAATAGTATACTGGGCAAACATGGAGGCAGTTTAGAAGGCCTCACTTTTTGGGCACCTTTGAACTTGATATTGTAGTCTGACTGTTTATTAAATGTTTATTGTTTACATAATTGCTTGTACCAATAGAACAATTGCTAATTATATTCTGGTTAAAATTCTCATGGAATCTATGTACTTTGTCGTGGTTTGACGTCAATTTGCTCAGAAAGATATCTCGTTATCGGCTATCTGCATTTCTTGTCATGTTGATGAATACTGTTGATATATCTTTCCATTGTTTTTCTTTTTCTCTGATAAAGACATCTACTACTATTTACATAAACAGTCGAACACGTTTTTTTCTGGTTTTCCCAGAGTCGCAATATGTACAGTATGTCTGTGAGAATGAAGTTTCATGAATCCAAGCTTGTCGATATAACGACCACTTGTCACGATAAGGCGAGACAGGCAACTGTGATACTTTTACAGTCCAAACCAAGCTGGCAATTCATCTACATGAGTTTTATTATTATCTTCTACAGTATCTATATTTCTCTCTATGCAGTTTGCAGTGTTTGATTTCATGTTGAGAACTGTAACTCCTGAGGAGAAATCTACCTTTTTTTTAAAAACTAAATGTTACTATGAGCTTTTGAAAAGCAGGGCCATTTTTCAAGTAAAACATGTGCACATGAAAACTGTTTTCAATTTCCACCTTACTCCACCCCTCCATCTTCTCGTCCCTCCCTCCCTATCCCCCACCCTCCCTTCAGCTCCTCATTCCCTCCCTCCAGAGTAGAGATTTCTACACTTTCTATAAAGAAAATTGGTTTTATAGGAAATGTTGGGTTTGGTACAGCCTGCTCAGAAGTGTGAGTACAGTAGATGTCCTTTGACTACTTCCCCAAAGTTTTAGGCGTGCTGTCTTCAAAGTACTCTCCTGTAGGCTCTGACTATCCTAGTTATGCCTTAGTCAGGAAACGTTCTCCTACTATATTCCTAGACATCAAACAGCGTTCCATTAAACAGCTTAAAGTCTTAGTGAGTCCTTGGAGGGGCAGAGTAAAATGTCTTTTGAAAGTCTGAGCATGAGTGACCATTGTTGAGTTTTCTAGCATATTGGGTGGCAATACTGAGGACTTGTAATACTTTCCAAGGGACATCCTACAGCAATTCAACCTCCATTTGACAAATACCTTCCTTCAACAATTTTGTAAACAACTCAGCCCAACTTGCCGTTCTGATACAAATTGTCCAAATACTAAAGCCCCTCAGGGGGGGGGGAGGGGGGGGGAGACGGTTCTAGCACAGTTTCTTTTTACTTTTTATATGTACGTATGATACCAGATCTTCAGAAGAAGGGTGAACACTCATCAAATTTGATAATGACGCCTGCCATGATTGGTTTGATCAATGGTAATGAAGACAATGCATATCTTAGCCAGCTACAATCTTTTAAAAAGATGTGATTTAAATTTTCTTGAATTGAATTTTTCTAAGACTAAAGAAATGCTAATTGACTTCTGTCGTAACATAATTTCTCCACCACCTGTCACTATCATTGGGACTGCAGTCCATCGTGTTCATAAATATAAATATGTCGGGGTAGTAAAAAAATTAAATTCTAGATTCTACTGTCTCCAATAAATGTCAAATTTCAGATATTTCCTATAATTTTTTTCTACATTGAGTGGGGTCCGGTGTAACTGCTTGACCGCTTGGAGTGGCAATGTCAATAAAACTGAAAAGAATCGTGTTGATAGCCTTCAGTCAACTCGATCTACCAGTGCCTCCTACAGTCCATATTAGACTCCATGGGATGATTCTAGGCACCCTCTTCCGTGATCTACTTCATGATAGGCAAATAAACAGAGGCGTTGGCAGGCTGAGACTCCCGTGTCTCAAAACCAACAGGCACCGAGATTCTTTTATCCCAATGAAATGAAGCTATTCAATAATATCTTACTTCGTTAACACGTGACAATTTTACACTTTACCGTATTATTATATATGTACACATATTTCTATTTCGTTATCTTTCTTATTAATAGCTGTACGTGCGAGTATATGAATTTCCGTTTTGGAGAAATTAAGTTTTTCTTACTTACTTACTTATTTCCTTAATTAACTTAGATGTTATTTTCATTAGCAATTCACATGACAAACATTACGTTTGTAAGAATGACAGCTGGCAATTTTATCACAACCATTTCTTAGTAAAAATGTAGATGCCAAGTACTGGTAAAGCACTTCCTTGTCAAACGTGTGGCAATAAGCAAAAAGTTATTGCAGGGTTAAGTTTTGGAGAAATAAAGTTTTTCTTACTTACTTATTTCCTTAATTAACTTAGACGTCATTTTCATTAGCAATTCACATGACAAACATTACGTTTGTAAGAATGACAGCTGGCAATTTTATCACAACCATATCTTAGTAAAAATGTAGATGCCAAGTACTGGTAAAGCACTTCCTTGTCAAACGTGTGGCAATAAGCAAAAAGTTATTGCAGGGTTAAGATTATCTCCCTGAATATTTTGCAAACAGGAACCACATATTCACGTAGCTGTTTCTATTTCTATAAGGGCGGGGGAGGGGGGCAGGGTTTTTTTTCTGGCAGTATTAAAACAAAGATAAGGTACTAGCAAATTCTCTGCGGAAAACCTAGTTCCATTTGCAGCAACACTGGCATAAAACTCACGTCAGTGGGGCAACCATATTGTGTATTATAAATAGTTATCATATCTCCTTGAGCTTTCATCTGTCAATTTTGATTTGAAATTGGATTTAGGTACTGTGTTAAACATAGGACACTGGGGGAGCTGCAGCATCATGCAGCCAGGCTGCACAGGGCATCTATTGTGGTCTGCAGAGCTACAGACACTACGCGCTGCTGATAAGCCAAAATACTGAGATGTTGTTTTGAGAATAGGACACTGGGGGAGCTGCAGCATCATGCAGCCAGGCTGCACAGGGTATAATCTGTTGTGGTCTGCAGAGCTACAGACACTAAGCGCTGCTGATAAGCCAAAAAACTGAGATGTTGTTTTGAGAATAGGACACTGGGGAGCTGCAGCATCATGCAGCCAGGGTATAATCTGTTGTGGTCTGCAGAGCTAGAGACACTACGCGCTGCTGGTCTGCAGAGATACTGAGATGTTAAGCATAGGACACTGGGGGAGCTGCTGCTGGTCTGCAGAGATACTGAGATGTTAAGCATAGGACACTGGGGGAGCTGCAGCATCATGCAGCCAGGCTGCACATGGTATAATCTGTTGTGTTCTGCAGAGCTACACAAACTAGGCACTGCTCTACCGAGATACTGAGATGTTGTTTTGAGCATTGGACACTGGGGGAGCTGCAGCATCATGCAGCCAGGCTGCACATGGCAAAATCTGTGGGTGGTCTGTGCAGGGTTTTTGCAGCTGCTGCAGCTTTTCTTTCCAGTGCCTTTAACAGTGTTCAGAAGAGAGACTAACTGCTTCTTACCTTTCTAAATATTTCCACTGTAGAAATCTTGAAAAGTACATGGTATCTACATATTCATTAAATGGTTGATTTCTGAGAAAGTTCCTAACAGCCCTGCAAAGAGACAAAGGAAAGAAAATACAACATTTAGGTGAAAAACTGAAATAGAAATGTTTGGAATATTTTAACCAGATTTAACTTTAAATGTGAAGAAAGAGATGGTGGACAAAGAAGTTTTTTAAACTAAACATTTTTTGAATCGTTATTCATAGTACTTCAAAATAAAATAAAACTGTTAGCAAACTGCTTGTCCACTAGAGAGCCTGTGTAAGAGAATGTGTAAAAGTAAGTTGGCCTGACGTTTCACTCCTAGCAGGATCTTCTTCAAAGGCTAAAAATGAAGAAGATCCTGCTAGGATCGAAACTTCAGGCCAACTTACTTTTACACATTCATAGTACTGTATTGTCACTACCAGAAAACCACTAGACTAAATTGGGTACTGAGTTTTCTGTAGCTGACATGTATATAAGCTAGACTAAGTACTCCCATCCAGTTTAATCGGTGAACGTCACACATTTAAAGGGTCCGTTCTCAGTAATTGAAAGCGGTCAAAAAAATACAAAACTCTGAAATTATTTGTTGTTGTGGTAACCCTTTAAATGAATTCAGCAGCAGCATTAAGTATTTGATGAAAGTTGCTGGTGGGTTAAAATGTTTCTGCAAAGTCTATAAGAACTGTAACACACAGGACTATCTTACAAGTGTATTGACAAATAGGTTTTACAGTTTTAACACAACAGGGAATAGTGAATACTACAGTAGTATGTTCATATCTGTGCAGCAGTTTCAAAAGATTCTGAACTTTTGTTTCTTGTCAAATTCTATGGTTTTTATGTAAGGAAAAGACCTTGCTCTTTGTACAGTATATACATAACAAATTCCAGAATTTCGCATGTAGCATTTTGTGATACAATACAGGATAAATAATTCCCTGCATAGACAGAAAAGGTCTGTTCCTATCAAGTCAAGATTTAATACAATGCCTGACAATTATTCTTCTGGATCCATATGAAATAAAAATGCAACAATTTTTCCACAAACAATTGTAACTTAAGGATTTTTCCAACAGCAGCAACATTGACATGTGCACAACGGACAAGCATGTACTACACTCCTTTGTGTACCTTCTCCAACCCAGGCTTATACCTTCCCTTCCCCATTCCCCAGTCTAACTCAGATGCCTTCTGATTAATTGCCATCACTAGAAATCTGAATGTTAAATCAACAGAATAAGAATAATATAATATTTGCTTTTTTTTATATAGCGCTTTATACCAGTGATAGGTTTCAAAGTGCTTTACAGACGTTATATTACCCCTGGTCAATGATAACCTGTCCCAGAGACAATCCCTCCAGTCGGCAGCAGTTATATACTGCGCCCAATGACAAGTTACCTCACAGGTACCCATTTAAGCCCTGGATAGAGAGAGGCAAGTGAGATAAAGCATCTTGCCCAAGGATACAACGTAATGAACTAGGCAGGAATTGAACCAGCAATCCTTGGATCATGAGTCCGACGCCTTAGCCAATTGGCCACCACGCTCTCACGAATGACTGATAAGTTAAAAAGCAATTATCAATTCTACTATCTCCTCCCTCGAACTCCTACTCCTACTCCCTCACCCCCCCCCCACCCCTCCACCATCTAAATTCATGTAACAACTCAATTTCTATTTGAGAACTATCCACATCACATCAAGCAACAATATACATACAGTAAAGCTTCATTTAAATCAAGCTGTTGTTTGCTCCTCCGCATAAAGCAGTCAATTTGAGCACAGATTGCTGGAACACCTTACTGTGCAGTATATGCAAACTTTGCATGGTAGTCCGGTTGTCTGATACGACCAAATTTCTGTTTTGATATCTTAACTCAGCCCTAAGAGGTCCTTGTTTTAGTTATTTACATCCAATGTCAGATTGCATGGAATCGGTTAAAAGAATTAACCCACAAATAGGTTAAAATTAATAAATTGGTATCTCCCTCCATCACTGTGGAAATACTGAGATGATCTGCCTATGATCCACTCATGGGAAGTGTGACAAACCTACTGAAAACATCCCTCCTACAGTGTACATATTGGTGTTCTATTCGCTGAACCTACTGAAAACATCTCTCCTACAGTGTACATATTGGTGTTCTATTCGCTGAACCTACTGAAAACATCTCTCCTACAGTGTACATATTGGTGTTCTATTCGCTGAACCTACTGTAAACATATCTCCTACAGTGTACATATTGGTGTTCTATTCACCAAACCTACTGTAAACATCTCTCCTACAGTGTACATATTGGTGTTCTATTGGCTGAACCTACTGAAAACATCTCTCCTACAGTGTACATATTGGTGTTCCATTCACTAAACCTACTGAAAACATCTCTCCTACAGTGTACATATTGGTGTTCTATTCGCTGAACCTACTGTAAACATCCCTCCTATAGTGATATCTATCAACTGGGGGAGGGGGAGGGGGCGGGGGCAGGTAAATTCCTAGTTGTTGCAGAAAGTTGTTCAACACAACATGCTGTCTCCATTACATAGGCCAATGATCACCCTTTGGAATTTTTTCCCCTGAAAATCCAGAAAATGTAAAAATATTACAAACAGCTGTCACCAGCCACCCTAACGCCATTGTCAATCTACAACCTTACTGATATCGAATTGCCGAAATGTTTTGGATTTTAAATCAGAGCTACAATAATGAACATTATGCACTATCCTCGTAATGAAAATTTTATTGTGCCTCGAAGAAACTGTCAACACACCAAGCGTGTCAGCTGTAATTCATTATTTATAGAACTACTGTACTTCTCTAACTAACAATTGAACTCGTTGGCATTAAATTTACCTACAATGTCATATTAGCAAAGAAAAATAGACTAAAGAAAAGAGAAAGTCATGAAAAAACGAAAACAAAAATTGAGAGAAGAAATGTGGAAAGTCAAAATTGGTAAAATATCCCCTCAAGTACGGGATTAATTATGATTTACAGACTCGTCAAATAGGTGTTATCAGCTGCAATCGTCTCCACTACAATGCACTTTCTCTCTCCCCCCCCCCCCC